>CAJHNH020005060.1:0-26486 GCA_905116865.2 Candidula unifasciata | reverse complement strand
GCCTTAAAAAAGTTATTGCTTTCTACGGAAGGTAGAATAGTTAAATTAACAGCTTTCTTCAGGCACTGTCTCTCACAGTGGTGACAGTGCCTATGTGGACTTTTCTTTTAGACCATTTATAACAAACAATAGCAACAGTCGCGGATTGCAGAGTTCATCGCAAAAGTTCACAAAAATAAACATAAAATAAGTTAAGAATAAACGGACCATCATGCCACCGACATTTGTCTCAGCTTTCCCGCTCTGATTGTGTTTTAAAACAGATTTAGGTACTGTTCTCGTCTGCTTAAACTTACAAGAGAAACATTCAAAAGTGTAGAAATATATGGATGTCATGGCAACCAAACTAATACCACAGAAAGCATCCTGGCAGGTTAGTATGATTTAAAATGACTAGTTAAACCCGAAACGGCCGAGGTCGGATAAGTTGGCGGTCTTAAACCTGGCGGAAGATGATATCTCCTGGAGGGACACATGTAAATCTTCTGTACACAAATGTAATCGTCCAGGGCCAGGCCTAGTATTAAAGAATGTAATCCTCTCTCTGTTGTCCAGTTGCCTGTTCATTGTAAAAATGTATCAATTCTGTCTATTCTCTCTTCTTAGTCTGCGTTGTATTCCATGACAGAGAAAAAAGGCTCCACATCTCTAAACTGAAAATTATCATGTAGAAAACATCGTTATGACAGCTGTGCGAAACTAATCATGTTCTACTTCAAATTAAATTATGCGTACTTATTCATATATTTCATAGGAATATCTTTTATATGTACAGAGCAATATTTTCACAAGCATACTTTAACTATTCTGACTATCTACTACTGTTAGATGCAAAATTAATGTTGGAAAAAAACACATTTTGACCAACACATACTTACATAACAAATTAATGAGTGCTGAAAAAAATGATTAAAAGCACAAAAAGTATTAATAATTTTTTTTTTTTTTTTTTTAAAAAAAAAGGAAGGGGGATAAGGGGGGGGGGGGATAGCTGTGATCAAAAGCAACATGATTGGTACATGCAAGAGTTATTTTTCTCTCTATGAACAACGGCTTGAAAATCTAATCCAGCAAGTATGTGTCCCAGACGAGATTAGTCAAGAATAGATGGATACACCAACAGATTTGCATGACCTGTCTAAGGTTGTCATAACATTGGGGAGGTACTCCAGGACTCAGATACCTGCCACCGTAAACGCTAAGATTAGGGCACTGATTAATCAGCAATAATGCCTAGAAGATGTAATTTATACAGATGGGTCTGTGAAGCGGGGGTCACGATCAGCATGGTTAAACACAACACAAAGGATGGCGAGCACACAAAAAAGAGGACAGTGGCGCTTACCAGACATCTACGGCAAAGATGAAAATGGGGATAGCTGCTATCTCCAGATCATTCTCATGGGTAGCAGAGCAGAACAAGCAGCCACAATTGCGGTTATTGTTTCAGACTCTATGAACATGCTTCGGAAAATAGCAACAAGTAGTAAATGCTCTGTATGGGTAGAAAGCATTCAGAAGTCCCATTTAATGTCCATCGTATGTATCTATAAACTTTGCCACACATGTGAAAATGGTAATGAACGAGCTGACCAGCTGGAAAGTAATGCACTGATATCATCAACATTGTACAGACTAGGTTAAGGGATAATGGTGAATCTCTAACGCTAACAAGACTGCTTAACTGAGGAGTTGAGCTTGGGGGAAAACTTAGAGGTAAAGAATGGAGATACTATTACCAACTACTCATGGGAACCATCAGGTACCTTGGAGTGGCTGCTGCATCGGAGGACTGAGCACGCATGGGGATACCGAATGTTCAAAGAAGTTGATTGGGATAACCTAACATAACGCCTTGAATCTTTCAGGACTAGAAGACAGGTCAACCAATCCTTTTAAGCCCCACTTAATAATGTTTTTTTTTTGTTTTTTAAGATTTCCTTGGACGTTCTCTTTTTTCAGACTGTTTGTTTCCCTTTTCAGTGCTTGTTTTGTAAGCCATTGCTCATTTCATCTCACAGTGTGGGTAGTACATTTCGACCTCCTTTGTCTTGTTGCAGTGCATACAGATATATATCTAGACATTTAGCTGTTCTCCTAGCTTTTTTTTTTTTTCAAATCTTTAGTCATTCCATTGTATGTTCATTATTTTTTTTTCCTCGGACGTTTATTTTCAAATGTATTTAACTTTCTTTCCAAATCTTTTGTATTTAAAATTGCAAAGACGTTAGAATGAAGTTTAGGCCAAAGCTGTATAACTTGCAGTTCCATATTTTGTTGAGGCTTTAAACGACTCTTGCTGCTTTGCCAACGCATATCATAATTTCCATTTTCGCATTTTATTCAGAGTCAAAATTGCTACTTTCCATTCCCCCCCCCCCCTCCCAAAGGGTGAAATGGTCTGTTATTTTTTTTTCTAGCATAACATCTACAAGATCTGCTGTTGATATATTTAATGTATTTGTAAACAACAAAAAAATAAAAAAAAAGTAAAGACCCCTTTTCACGCCTTTCGGCGCATCGGGCATATGGGCAGAGCGTCCCATATTTTTACAGACCATCAGCACTCTGTGGGTAATGTTTTTCGTTGCATGTTCCTGTTATTGTTACTTAACATAACACTATATTCTGCAAATCTAGATCTTCCAGTTGTCTATTCTCTGCCCAGTCAGCGCCATTTTTGCCTTTGTAACATTCTGTCAGTATCCATTCAATTGCTACTCCAAACAACAAGACAGCGCAGCCTTGTTTCAATCCATTACCAACCAAAAACTAGCCAATAACACCATTTTAGTGCACATTGCACTTTCTAAACAGTCGTATACATTTCTAAAATTGCATATTATTTTGGCTTGTATGCCGTAGCATTTAAAAAAAATATCTTTAGAGAAATGCTATGTCAGCTGTCCTACGCCTTCTTGAAATGAGTAAAATTTGCAGTGAGAGGTTGCTTCTGTATGTGTTCTTCTAGAATATCTCTTTTGGTAATTTTTTGATAGAAACAACTTCTTCCAGTTCGAAAACCAACTTGTTCTTCTCAAATTGTTATTTCAACTGAGTCTTGAATTTTACAGAGGATTACTTTGCAACGTTCAAAATCAAGTAATGGCTTGACAGAATAAATAGCTTTGAAGTAATTTTTGTTTCCGACAGCGCTTTGCTAATTCAGTTTCCACATAAGGACTGTAGTCTTCGGTTTCGCTGCCAGTTTAGAACTTGGTTGCAGCCCTATGAGCTGTGTTTTTTTCCTAGGCCTAGTCCTTATAAGGAAAAATTAAAAGGTCGACCACTTTCAGATTTCTGCTAGCTAGCCGAGGCTGCTAGCAGTCTCCGCCTATATTTGTGGTCTGGGTTATTTGCGTCACTTTCGAGACTAAATTCGACGGTTTGCGAAATTTTTGGTCTTGATGCTTCCATCCGATTCAGACCGCTTGTCCTCCATCCTGGTGTTACTTACGCATGTCTTTCCTCTTCTTGGTGTTTCCAGTTTGTTATTTCATCCCTTTGATTTGACCAGGAGAGCGCGTTTTCCACATAACGTCTTTTGAACCACATGTGTTTTTTTCTGTTAAATGCCTTTTATTTGTGCAGCGGTTGTGTCGTGGTATTCAATATGGCCGGTAGCCGGCTTTCGTGTGAGCTTAAGTAATAATTCTTCGTGTATAGTAACCATCTTATCGGGCCCGACTTCTTCCATCACAGACAAAATGCATTTCTGGAGATAATTGTCGGCTATGGCGCCTCCATCAACTGAAATACTCATTTACTGAATACGCATATTTCTGGATTGTTCCGGGACTAGTGTTCACCAGTTATTTTTGTCAATTGCAACAATGAGGGACATTTAGTTGGTACAGGAGCGGGGCAATTATGGGAAAACCCGATTGCAGTGATGTTGAAACCTCGACTAAGACTGAGATTAGGTGTTTGCTGTACAATAGAATATTCAACGCAGATGTGCTCAAGATCAAAACATAAGGATACGTGGTTAAAAGGAGAAGACACTAACATAGTTGGGAGTTACTTTCGTCAGATGAGCTTCTTTCAAGGACCAAATCGATGCATTTTAGGAGCACAGAGATGACTCAAAACACTGCAGGTTATGGCTGCTGCAGAAGAAGAATCAAGTATGGCAAACATAGTCAGTACTTGTTTGGTCAGTCAATGAATACGGCCCATTGATACCAACTGTGTAAAATAACTTAGTTGGATAAATTGTAACGCATTCACAGTGATAATATGAGAACCATTATGGAATTCGCAGGGGCAAACCAGTTGCGTGTATGGGCTATATCCAGGCTATGCTTGGATGACCAATAGTAAACGTGCAATTAACGGTATCTAAGATTAGCCGAGGACTACAATAGGTACAGATTACGCAGGACAGGAAAGAGCTGCCCAAAGTGGTAATTACCTTGTGATGGGAATGCTGTGAGTTAGCGGCAGGCCGTGCAGACACTGAGGTTGACTAGCTGCTAGAGGACAACTCCAGGCCAAAAGGTGTATTATATACACCAAAGGGTCAGTGCCCAGCGGTACAGAAATTTAAAAAAAATGATGATGGGGCGTGATAGTGAACGCACAGATGAGAAGGATGGCAAAGGGGAGCTTGGCATATGACATTACAATAACCATCACGAGAATGGAGGTTGCTATGGTTACGTGGCGTTTTGTGGAGACAATCTCAGCCACATATTTTGTCATAGTAACGGAACATTAGAGGGCTGAGTCTGTTGGGAATCGATCTGTAGAGAGTGTATCGCTCACTAACCGAGTGTCTAAAGGTGACTGATTATGCCTCACTCCTATATGAAAGTTAACCACAGGTACACCTCTTGGCGACTAATGGGACTCCCTACCTAGAAGTGCTAAGTTAACACAACTCTGAGTCACAACGTGCTATTAACACTGAGAACAGTCCACAGCTTACAACATCAACAAAACGTGCAAAGTCATTTCTTTATTCATGCTTCAGTCAGTTGTTTGTGTGTGTGTGTGTGTGTGTGTGTGTGTGTGTGTGTGCAGACGCAACACAACATTGCGATGAGCATGAACTGGTGATACCAGACGACTGTCCATCTAAAGCTCCTCCGTTACACTATAATAAGCTAACAAAGCGGTGTCACATGAAAGCGATCACCTAGCCTCGACTCGGCGCGAGTCCACAACATACTCGTTCGGTCTACCGCCCTGCTCTTGGGTTCACCAATTGCCTTCTCATGAACTACTGTCCTGCTTCCCTGGTGATCCTCCTACGCTTATTTGCGTCGTCACCCAGGACAGATTCTCCTCCTAGGTTACGTGCCCTCATCTCGTGTCACCCTAACCGATATATTCTTCTTCTTCTTCTTGTTCACCGGCTGTGAATTCCGGCGGTAAGTCGCGGTTGTTCGTCCAAAATGGACTTTTGGCTTTTACCTTGACCTGAGTTTTGCGTGTACATCCGTTTTACTGGCTTATTTGTTCGCAGTTCTCGTTCCCCGCCTCTCCGGCAGATGTTAACCGATATATGATAACTGATTCGATAATCAGCCCCAGGCAATAAGTCTTTCGGCACACAGCATCATCACGAGGCCACAACACTATTGCTGTCCTTGCAATAACACCACACTTCTCAGCTTGACTTCTGTCAGCCTTGTGGCAAAAAGCATGTTAGGCCTGCCACGCCTTGTCTCCACACACACACACACACACACACACACACACACACACACACAAACAAACAAACACACACACACGGGAGCATTTCTATTCATTCACCAAAGTTCTAATGCACAATATCAACTTTCACTGAACTAAAATAATACACCGAGTTACTGCTAACAATTTACTGACAACTAAACATTAATTCACTGACATCGGAGCATGCGTCCTCACGCTTGGACTTGCTGGGAAGCACTGAACACAAGAACATCGGTCCCCTTTTAGCTCCTTCTCTGAGCCGCGCAAGGTTCTCGCTAAGCGCGTGCAAGTCACTGTTATTCGTGAATCTCTAGAAAAAACTCTTTCATGAAAGCGTGCACATCATAAGTCTTTTCACTCGTCTCTCATCTCAAGCCACATGGATCCCTTTTGTCCACTTCTCTGTTACCATCATCGTCCTGTGCCTTACGGCTGACGAAGGCGATCACGCCTCTGACGAGTCCAGTGAATTTAGCACGGGACAGCATACTCCGTCGTCGCTCCCAGCGAACAAACTCTATGTGTTTGTTCGCTCGAGACAATCACTCTGTTGCGTGTTCACTGCAGCATTTACCTGAAGTATCTCGACAATTATCTAGTTTGATGATGGTGAGTACACAAACAATAAACATTCAGTTAAGATAACTAAATTTTTACAATCATGTGAATAAAATACACTGGCAACGCAATAAAAAAAAATGTCAGTGCACATAAGTCTTAAAAGTAGGCCCAGGCCAATGCCCAAACTGTTGACTTTTGTGACTCAGTCTCAATACAGTAGAAGCTCCAAGTATCCAACACAGCATGACAGGTCAGGTCAGGTAACTGGAACAGGACACTCCCAAAAATCAACTTGGTCCTCCTAACACTACACCACTTGAACAGGTCAGGTCAGGTAACTGGAACAGGAAACTACCAAACAACAACTTTGACCACCTAACATTACACCCCTTGAACGGGTCAGGTCAGGTAACTGGAATAGGACAGCCCCACACATCACGTAGACAGCACATGATCCACATAAAGAGGTCAGGTAAACAGCGACAATTTTCCAAAGCACTTGGTTGGCCTCTGGACAGGCCAGCAACACAGCTCAAACCTCCACTTAGCGGTGTATTAATATCAGCGACTTGAGTAGCCAGTGTTGACTACCACACACGCCATGATGTTTTATAACATTTAACGCCAGTTTAGTTTGTTCTGATATTTGGTGCAGACTCACCAAAATGCCACCATTTCTTTGGCCAGCATCTTGAAAACTTGGACAATATGGGCAGCCGGTGTTAACTCTCAAAACCTCTGTACTTAGGTCAAAAATGGGTCGAACTTCCGACTTTGCAAACCAGTAACAGTCTAATCTGTACACACGCTCTAGTTAGAACAAGACAGGTTGTCAGCACTCTATAGTATGTGCCTTCACTATCTAGTATGAACCTTCACTCTCTAGTATGTGCCATCATTCTCTAGTTTGCGACGTCACTCTCTAATGTGTGCCCTTACTCCCTAGTATATGCCCCTACTCCCTTTTGTGTGCCATCACTCTTTAGTATGCACCTTCACTCTCTTGTATGTGTCTGTACACTAAACAAATTCATTGTCCTATCGGCTCCATGTACATAAATACTTCTAATGTAGCTACTACATAGTTCTAATTGCACCTTACACATAGCAATACTAACAAAATGTCTAACCCACTGATACGTGCGGACCTTCATTGGGACGTGCGGAGGCGCTTCAAACTGATGTGTGTGGTACCAAGATGAATTAGGCCAAGTAGGGGTAAAACAGTAGTTACTTCAATGCTTTCAAAAGGTAGAGTTCGAACGCTATGCGTTAAGTTCCAACGGTTGTATTGATATATACAATCAGCAATACAAGGAGAAATACATATGCAATCAATAATCAACTCGTTCAACCAAAGCTCACTCGTACATCCATAGACGGATATGTCCTTACGATAGGTCGCAGTCCGACCTTGAGATCATGACAATCATCTTGGTCCTCGGAAAGTCCGAATTAAGCAATGAAAGTATACCGGCTTGCTGCCGAGAATGTAGTGCTCACCAGCTTCCTGCTGAGGTCTTGGAGTCCCGGGGTAAAACGTCCTCAAGGATCCAACTTTATATAACGTTTGCTTCCGTGGGATCCCGGGGTAAAGCGTCCTCAAGGATTCCTACGTCCGTCTCCTTCGGACTATAAACATCAACTGCTTTGACAACAATATGAACATAACAACGTTACGTATTGTTTTGACGTCTTATTTGCTCACTCCGTACTGGTGCGTTCTGGTGCACATTCGCACGCGACAGCTTTTCCCCCCTCCCCAGGACGACCGAGCACTAGGGCTTGTCGTAGTCTCGGTCGGAAAACTGGAGTCATGTCGCGGCAAACAGCACCAGTACGAGAGAGCAAATAAGAACACTTGAATACACACACACTCACTCCTCAATATATCGTCAATACATTACTAAATGCATGCAAAATATAGAATCCTGACTTCACTAAGCATTATTATCAACAACATTATTGTTATCCAAATTATTTTTCATAACATCATGCATTTTAAATATCATGTAAATTGAACAAATAAACATCAATCGTCTTCCAATGCCTCTGGGGTGCGCGACAAAAAATCGGCTAAGACATTCTCTTTCCCTGGGCGATAAATAACTGTGAAGTTGAACGTCTGTAGAAACATTGTCCATCTTAATATGCGTGAGTTTTTGATGGGTGCTGAGTTCAAGACTTCGAGTGGACGATGGTCTGTCAAGACAAAGAAGTGACTGCCATACAGGAATTGGGTAAACTTCCCTATTGCCCAAAAAATGGCTAGTGCTTCCCTTTCGCCCACGCTGTAACGGCATTCAGTAGGAGACAGCTTCCTGCTGGCATAAACAACAGGAAGTAGGGTGCCCTCTCTGGATTGCAACAACGTCCCACCAATCGCCACATCGGACGCATCTGTGGATACATAGAACGGCAGAGACAAATCTGGCAAACACAAGAACGGATTACTATTAAATGCCTTTTGTAATCTCTGGAGCGCGTCCTCGCACTCTCTCGTCCAGATAACCTTCGCTGGCATTCCTTTCATCGTCAATGAGGACAACACGGCTGTAATGGTTGAATAGTTAGGAATGAATTTGGCATAAAAGTTACATAAACCCAAAACGCACGCACTTGTTTCTTCGTTTTTGGTATAGGGATGTTAAGAATCTTACCCACCGTGGTGGCTTCGGGTTTACGGACCCCGTGTCCTACAACATGACCGAGGAACGTGACCTCCTCGAAAGCGACCTTCACTTTAGTTGGTCTAACTGTCAGATTAAACGATTTTATGCGTTCCAGTAATGTCTTTAGACCTCGAATATGTTCGTCTAAATCATTATGGAAAAGTAGAATGTCATCCAGATAATGAATAACATCATTACGACCCTGTAACAACTTGCGTACGAGGCGGGTGAACGTCGCCGGTGCTCCGGAAAGCCCGAAGACCATATAGTTGAAGTGAACCAAACCTTTGTTCGTCTGAAACGCGGTGTATTTTTTGGAATCCTCGGCTAAGGGAATCTGCCAATAACCCTTGGTAAGATCTAACTTTGTAAAATACCTAGCCTTCGACAATGCAACAAACATATCTTCCATATTTGGGATATTTTCAGCATCTACAACCGTGATTCGATTCAATTTTCGGAAATCTATGCAGATCCGAAGGCTTCCATCTTTCTTTCGGACAACCACTATAGGAAAAGCATAGGGTGATGTCGACGGTTCTATTATACCCCACTTAATCATGTTATCGATTTCCTTATCTACTGCATCCCGATAATGAAAAGGTATAACATATGGTTTCATTTTGATGGGTTTATGATCTATTAATTCAATGGAATGCACTGCTTCTGTCGTTCTACCCGGTATGTCCGATAATGTTTTGTCGAATGTAGCCAAAATACGCTTTATACGACGCACCATATCTGGTGGAACCGAGGGCGCGACTTCCACGTCTCTCCATGTTTCTCTGGGTACCAGTTCGGGTAGAGACAATTGATGAGCAGTGTCCACCTCGACATCATTGCTCTCTTCGTCAATGACGTGGCAGAATGCTGCCTCCATTTCTTCTTCTTGCAAATTATTGTCGGGTGCCTCAGCTGCTTCTAACACTTCAGACAAAACACCAGGGCGAGACTTAAACTCTTTAAGCATGTTTAGATTGTATACTTTATGATGTCCTCTGACATCAATAAGATAGTCCACATCTGAAATTTTCTTAATAACTTTAAAAGGACCCTGCCATTTGGCTGATAAACAATTATTATTATCTTGCAGAAATATCAATACATCATCATTAGGCTGGAGAGTGATCAGTCTCCGGTTACGGTTAACGTATTCTCTTTGATGAGTACCAGCATTTTCCAAGTTGTCCCGTGCAACTTGACAACCTGTGATTATCTTGTTACGTAACTCCGTCACGAATTTAATATATGTTTGAGGCGCTTCTTGATCGCCTTTACCGATCCATATGTCCTTTAACAGCGACAGTGGACCTCTGGGATTAGCACCATATATAAGTTCGAAAGGTGAGAAACCTGTACTGCTCTGGGGCACCTCACGATAGGCGAACAAAACAGCAGGAAGGTATTTGTCCCAGTCTGCTGGAAATTGATTAGTAACTTTGGCTAGCATAGCTTTTATTTTCCCATTTAAATTTTCTACTAGCCCATTTGATTGTGGGTGATATCTTGCAGAAAAAACGTGAGAGATGGCAAGTAATTTGTCAAAAGAGCGCATTGCTTCTGAAATAAATTGTGATCCGTGATCTGATAGGATTGTTTCAGGAAAGCCTACTCTAGAGAATATAAGCATCAATGCTTCTGCTACTGACTCAGTAGTGATATGACGTAACGGTACTGCTTCAACCCAACGTGATGCCATGTCTACAAATGTTAAAATGTATCTAAAATCCTCTTTGTGAAACAACCGGTAGCGGACCCACAAGATCGACAGCAACTTTTTCGAAAGGACGACATGGAAGATAGACCCTTTGAATAGGAGGTTTCTGAGATGCATCCTTTCTCGCCATCATTTGACAGTCTTTACATGACCTACAGTATTTCCTAATATCTGTGGAACAACCAGGCCAATAGAATTGTGCAAGAACTCTTTTCTGTGTTTTACCTATACCTAAATGTGCAGCAAAAGGTGTGTCATGTGCAACTCTCAGAACATCGGTTCTATAACATAAAGGAACGACTAATTGTTTACATTGCATAACAGGTGATTTAAAATATCTCATTAAAATTCCATTCTTCACATAAAAATGCCATGTACCTTGCTTACATGTTCTAACACCGGTTACTTCTGCCCTAGAAAAGCATTTAGTGAGTGTAGGATCCGCCCGTTGTTGTATCGCAAAACTGTTTGTTGTCGGTGCGTGTGGTTCGTTTCCAAGCACTTTTTGTCGTTCTGGTTCATTCTTTACTGCTTCTTCGCTAGCTATCCCACATGTGATAGCTATTTGGTTTTCGTTCGAAGTAGCTGACTGTAACGCAGGTGTGGCTTCCTCGTTACTTACTCTCTGTTGAGCGCGTGTAACTGCAGCATTAGCTTCAGTCACACCCTCATTTTCTTTATACCAGCGTTCGATTTCCTCACGCGAGGGCATCTTTGCTCCTGGAACTGATCCAAGGAGTACGTCTGCTGATGGTCTCTCCAAAACACACACTTCGGCAACACCTTCAAAATACGGGTTATTTAAATAGACTTTTGCTAAAGGAAATCTTTCTAAACGACCACCAAAAGTACGACACTTGCAATACCGACCTAAGTATGCCGATTTGGGGATTAGGTATCTAGCCACTCCTATAACATTGGCACCCGTGTCACGTAATACTTTAGATTTTATGTTTCCAACATAACCATTATGCAAAGGCAAACCAGCCTCCAGTGGTACAGCTGACAACGCTGGGTAAACAATTTCTGGATGGATTCGAACCTGACCGTCCGCTAAATTTGTCACTTTTTGTGACATCGCTGCGTTTACTGTTTGCGCGGAATTAGCATGATTGTTCACAACCCTTGGGCACTCAGAACGTTTATGGAAACCCCTGCAGACATAGCACCTTATAGGACCTGTGTTGCGTTGAAACCTACCTCGTGATGATGGACCATCATCATCATCTTTCCTGTGTCGCTTGTGGGGACAATCGGGACTTTTGTGTCTCCACGAAAGACAGATTGAACAAGCAGATGAACGGGGTTGATAATGTTCACCCTGCTTTTTGGACGTTTGATCTCTCTGGGGTGGTTGTCTCTGTTCGCTGTGGCTGCGATAGCGCCCCTGCCTATTATGGCATTTGTTCCACCCGGGCCGATTTGACGAGGCGTTGTGGTGCACCCTAATACTGGATGCAGCTGGGAGTATGTCCTCGAACCTGGGGTTGTGTAATGGTTTACCAGGATGTGCAGTGACATACTGTTCTCCCAATGTTGTCATCTCCTCAACTGACTTCGGTTTCCTTTCTTGAAAAAATGAGAACATCTCCGAACTACATGAAGACAAAATTTTATCTCGAATAATGAGATCAGCCAACTTATCATAAGAATTTTTAACATCTGCCAATGTCACCCAACGCGTAAACAACGTTCTAACGCGGGCCACAAAATCAGCGAAACTTCCATCGACGGATGGCACCACAGATTTAAACTGCACACGGTAACCTTCTTCGGTCATGCACTTCGACGCCAACAGTTTTTGTTTGACTATTTCGAACGACGCGCGTTCGTCTTCTGATAAGTTCGTGAACGTGTTCAAAACTGGCCCCGTTAGCAAATCCCTTAAACGAGACACCCATTGTTCCTCTGGTATCTTAGCGGTATTCATCGCTAAAGAGAAGCGATCCAAAAAATTATGAAGATCTTCTGTAGGTGTAAGAAACGGTAATTTGGGTATGTAGACACATGCCCCTTGTTCGGAACCCGAACAGCTACTAGTCACAAGACGACGGCTCTCTGATTCTGACACAGCAACAACCTTGTCTCTATCTATACGCCCTAGTTCTAATTCGTTCTCCAAACGTAACCTTTCCAAATTAGTCTCCATTTCGAAACGCAGTCTCTCCGCCATAGCTTCTTTTTCCCAGCGTAGTTTCTCAGCCTCAGCTTCTTTTTCCATGCGTAATTTCTCCAACTCCATTTCTTTTTTCCAGGCGCGTTCCGCTGTTCTCTCATCGCGTAACTGGTTATCTCTGTCCGACAACTCTTTCATTCTGGCTTCGGCGAAAGCTAAGAGTTGTCCATTTTCTAGGCCTATACTACGACCTAACTCCAAAAAACTCAGCAAATGTAGACATATTTAAATAATATGACAATCAATATACAATATATGATATATATGATAGTGTGTGGTGAAGTGACGCCACAGGACAACGAATACTGCGTACTGTCACACACGTACAATGCGACGAGTCTGACAGACGATAATTAAAAAAAAATGACTCCACAAATACACCAATGGAACTAACAGATAGAGAAGGGACAATCGTCGAAAGAACACCAAGTAGCACTATTACAAACTAAACGTACAGGACGTGACGAGACAGGACTTAGACACTTTAGCCTAAATCAATCCACAGAGTCGCGAATAGATAAACTATCTCCCTGTTATAATGGGGACCACTCCGAGGGTTGAAGTTGGCTACAGACAGAGCCAAAGACGATATGTCACTCGGGGCCCCATTGTGGGGGGAAAACAAGAATAGACCCACTGCCTACCAAAAAGCATGTCGTAAGAGTCGACTAATTGGTAGCTTCCTTTGAAGTCGGAGTGCATCTGCCTGAGAGGCAAGGAACCAACAGTCTGCATTCAAGTGAATCAGATCTGTAAAACTGATGCACACGCAACACCCGGGTTCTGGAGCAGGACTGCAGTCCAGGTGTGGACGAACAACCAGAACTTACCGCCAGAGTGTACAGCTGGTGAACGCGAAGAAGAAGAAGAAGATATGTCACTCTAGTGGTGAGCTAGTTGAAATATCGAATAAGGCTCTCACCGCCCAACCTCCCGCTTACTTGATAACACGTAACAATTAATGTCGCTCTCCACTTGCGCACGGGAAAACCAGGTCTGTTCTCTGGAGGAAAGAGTTAAAATTGTTAGCGCAACAGAAACCACAATTGACTTACCAATTGGGTGGCAGACAAACAACACACTGCAATGTTAGCGATGAAAAATCGCTAAATAACGACCGGTACAACGGCAAGTAGCAGATCAATGTACAACCAAAAGGACGACTTGATCCGATTCAATCGAACGGAGAGTGGCACAGTCAGTAACGGTGACTTGATTATGATGAAGATCCAGCGAAGTGTGATACAGTCCCGATGAAGATCCAACGAACGAAGAATGATACGGTCCCGATGAAGATCCAACGAAGAGTGGCACAGAGATCCAACGAAGAATGATTGATAAAGTCCAGATAAAGATCCAACGATGCTAGAACAGACTGGCGGCGGCGGCGACTTGATACATTGAACGATATCCACAGCTAGAGATATGTAAAGACTGTGACAACTGGAATGTGCTTCGTGTACAACTTGAGGCAAACAATAACAATGCGACAAAATGTCGTATCACACTTGTGACGAGAGGTCCCTCATTCTTTAAAGGCTGGCTCCCATTGATACGTGCGAACCTTCATTGGGACGTGCGGAGGCGCTTCAAACTGATGTGTGTGGTACCAAGATGAATTAGGCCAAGTAGGGGTAAAACAGTAGTTACTTCAATGCTTTCAAAAGGTAGAGTTCGAACGCTATGCGTTAAGTTCCAACGGTTGTATTGATATATACAATCAGCAATACAAGGAGAAATACATATGCAATCAATAATCAACTCGTTCAACCAAAGCTCACTCGTACATCCATGGACGGATATGTCCTTACGATAGGTCGCAGTCCGACCTTGAGATCATGACAATCATCTTGGTCCTCGGACAAGTCCGAATTAAGCAATGAAAGTATACCGGCTTGCTGCCGAGAATGTAGTGCTCACCAGCTTCCTGCTGAGGTCTTGGAGTCCCGGGGTAAAACGTCCTCAAGGATCCAATTTTATATAACGTTTGCTTCCGTGGGATCCCGGGGTAAAGCGTCCTCAAGGATTCCCACGTCCGTCTCCTTCGGACTATAAACATCAACTGCTTTGACAACAATATGAACATAACAACGTTACGTATTGTTTTGACGTCTTATTTGCTCACTCCGTACTGGTGCGTTCTGGTGCACATTCGCACGCGACACCCACACAGACCTCCTTTACCTCCATCTTCACATTGAAACACCATTCACTACACACAATAATCTAAACCACACAGTAATGAAGAAGCAAAATGAGTTTTTGCCATCGTTCAATCGCTTAGCCTTGGCCTCGATGTGACGATCCGAAGTTCATGTACATTATGTTATTGAGACAGAAAAACACGGTATACGATGACAATGTATCCCAAACTGTGGTGTTTGATAGGTGCCCCCCTAACATACTATCAACACTGAGAACAGTCTACAGCCAACGACATTAACTAAACGTGCAGAGTCAATTTTTGCTCGTTTTTTAGCCTGTTTATTTGGATGCAACACAAAGAGCTCGGACTTGCTGAGAGGCGCTAAACTCAAGACCAACTGTAATATGGAATATTTTCACCCTGATTGAGAAGGTTGGGGGATGCCTCAGGGTCACCATGAAACCGAGAGAAGCCAGATACTCCGATAAAACGAGGTTCTCAAGGGGGTAAACGACCACGTGTTACCTTAGTAACCCATGGAGAACGACCACGACCCCCACGTAGAACCCGAAGAGAACGACCACGTGTCGCCAATAGGAACCGACACTGGTTAGAAGTTCAGAACACGGCCTGATCAGACAGTATTTGTTGGACTGTTGAAACGAGAGGGCGTGTATGTGATCCAGTGTGAATAAGAACGTGAAACTGACTGCTTTGAGATTATTACTAGACTTCAACATTTATCAAAGTTAAGTTCACCCAACTCAGTTGCAGGAAAGTACTAATGCAGTGACCAAAGTCATCCAGGCGGGGATGTTGACGTGAAGACCGAGAACTCCAGTGAGTTAATGTGTCAGGATTTAATGTATTGCTGTCTGAACGATGTGGTTCTCGAATGTTGTTGAGTAGGACACGGACTGGACATATGTAGGTGCTTAAATGTCAATAAACAGTTGTTTATTATAGAGATGGTGACTACTCATAACATCTGTTTCATCGTAGAGCGCCAGTCATATCATCAGTTGTAGAATACCAGCAGCCAAAGACCAAGCAGACAATATGCAAAAGAAATATTGCAAGTAGAGGTTCTAGAACGGACAACGACCTGAGACAGGAACGAAAGCAATCGTAACTGCTACTTATCATGAAGATGAGAGACCCAGTGCAAGCTGGAGGTGGGACAAAATAGGCAAAGGTACACGTAAGAGGCGTATTCTGATAGAAAAGCACAGTTAAAGAAATCAGCCAGCAATTCCATCTGTGAAGATTACTAATCAGCCGAACACTTATAGACTTTAGACAATGATGCAATAACGAAGTGATTCTAGAAACTGTCACACGCCAGGCAGAGGTGAGCCCCAGTGCTAGCTGAAAGCGAGACAAAGTGGCAGAAGGTTACACATAAGAGGCTTACTCTAACGGAAAATCACAGTTCCTGAAGTCATTAATAATTAACACTAGTTGCAGTAAAAAATTCAAATCAGAAAACACTCCGAGAATGAGTATTTGTCTTACCAGTGAAACGGTTGATGAGAACACGTAAAATGTCCATGGTGACGTGACACTTTAAGCGCTGATCTACCACACACAAAAAACTGACTAAGTACCGACAGCCCGCGAATTTTCAACATCACACCAACGGCAGCTATGAAACAATAAAAAAGACAGATTGAGAAAAATCGTACCGCGCACCAGGGAAGTGTCTCACTCAACACGGCTTAACAACTTCCTGTCTTGATTAGACAGGTCAGCAAACTGCAAGTGTTGCCAACTGTAACAAGAGTTAGAAGGGCTTTAAATCGAGCAGGAACTATTTTCTTACGGAAAAGTCAACTGATACAGAGCAAAGCTGCTATTTTGATAGCCCAGAGGTGTTGTGTCCCTGCATGCAGTGACGTTGACAGAGAGAAGAATTCAAGTGTGCGTGAGTGACAGATCTTGGCACACAATACGGCATGGCTTGCTAATCGAGATTAAGGTACTATGCGTACATTCAATGTGACTAAGATATTATACTGTAGTGTTTACATATTTATAGAATAATAACTGTACTGTTCGTAATTCAACAATAGGGCGTTACAAGAAATAATAATAGTTATATATATATATATATATATATATATATATATATATATATATATATATATATATATCAGTTGGTGCCGAATAAAGAGACATAATATCCGAGAATATACATAAATCCCGTCACAGTGCTTTGATTGGTGATCATTAGCGATACTGATACAGGGTTACGTGAAGCGTCAAGATAATTACAGGACAGTGCCTGCAGCGAATATAACAACAAAGTTAGAATTAGTAGATTGATTTATTTATTTCTTGTTGTAATTTTTTTTATGATTATAATTAGGGCTGTACTGAATAGTGATTTTCACTATTCGGCCGAATACGAATAAAGGGACCAACTATTCGGCCGAATACGAATACGAATAGTGTATAGTGCATAAAATATATCTATAAAAAAAAAACACACACACACATTCATAATGTCAAATGTACATTGAACTGGTACTTCAAATAATGTAGCACAGAATAGTCATCTTCTTCTCTAGCATTCTAAGCCCTTGAGGTTTACTGCTGCAGATATCACTCGTCGCCATTCATCTCTCTGGTTGGCTTTCTCTTCACAATATGTGACACCAGTTGTTTGCAGGTCTGGCTAGACATTATCTCTCGAACTTCTTTTTTTGTTTGCTTCGTGGTCTACGCCCATTCCTCTCTCAGGTGGATACAGTTTTACTTCTCTGTCATCTGATATTCTTTTAATATGCCCCAACCATTTTAGTCTGTTAGCTCTCATGATGCCAGTGATCATTGGTGATTTTTAACAGATTATGTGTAACGTTGTTGCTTCTCCCTCTCCATTTCCCACTGTAAGCATCTTTGATGGGTCTAAAGATTTGTCGTTAGACTGTTTTAGAAAACCTGAAATAAGGCTTTATCTCTTTTAGTTGTGCTCCAAGTTTCAGAAATATATAAAACGACTGGTTGATATTGGTGTTGCGAGACAGACACTTTAACTTTAGCAGATGTTGAAGGGCATAGTATACTTTATTTCTAGATTGTATTCTAGGCTGAATTTCTTCTCTCAGCACGTTGGAGCAGGTGAAGTTTGCACCCAAGAACTTATATGTTTCCGTTCGTTTGATTTTAGATGTGGCCGGAGTTTATATTCTTTCCATGTCTAGTTAGTATTCGTGCAGAATAGTAAACATTTAAAAAAATTATGTTTTGCATCCTTGAGTCAGTCTGTGGTAACTAATAACTAGGAATGAAAGAAACCTAAGTATTATAACAAGTAACTAAACTTGGAAATGGTCACTGACAGCTTAATTATTGCATAAAAGCTGCATTAGCTTTCAACAAAACCAATCTTTCCATGTTGTCAGTATTAAGGCTGTGTATGCAAAAGCAGGTGTAAGGTAACTACTATTCGTATTCGGCCTGACCGCAACTATTCGGCCGAATACCGAATAGTCAATAAGTCTACTATCCGGCCCCGAAGCGAATACAAAGCGAATATTCAGAACAGCCCTAATTATAATATACTGGATTTAATTCATTGGGTCATAATTAATGAGGATTATATAATTATTATTTCGATATTATTTATTTCTGGTTGTAATTTTCTGATAATATATTCGGCTTGATTTGTGTGTAATATTTACCGGAAATTGTCATCATCATAAATAATATTATATCATAATTTTTGAATACCTGTGTGGGATTAATGCAAATTAACATCATCATATAAAAACAATTGGGTAATAATTATTGAATAATTTTGTGACACCAGTGTGAATTATCATTATCATACATAGAAGTTGGTGACAATTTTTGAATAATTTTGATTGATTTATGCATATGTTATCAATTGAAGTCATTTATAAGACTTGGTTGAGAAATTAATAATACTATTGATATCAGTGTAAATTATCATCATCATGATAGTGAAAACAGTACAATAATTTTGACTGATTTATGCATATGTTATCAATTAAAGTCATTTAGTAGACTTGGTTGAAAAATGTATAGATATTATTACCCTCTAAATTAGAAGTACATAATTAGGTAGTTAATATTTACATTATTATTATATTACTGATATTTAATTAATTGAATTTAATTGTTGGATATCTTTTTTTTTCAATTTCAGTTAATCCCAGGATTGTTTATTCATTGTGAGTTATAATTGCAAAAGAAGTCACAACTGATCCTGAGTATCTGAGTGTATCTAATAAGTAGATTTTGCAGCAAATCCTGAGCATTACTTATCTGATCCACATTTAAAGTCAAAAAAACGTTTGAGAGGGTTAAAAACAAGAATAGGCCACCCTTAAAAAGAGTAATACTAACTACGCGGGCTGTCGGTACTTAGTCAGTTTTTTGTGTGTGGTAGATCAGCGCTTAAAGTGTCACGTCACCATGGACATTTTACGTGTTCTCATCAACCGTTTCACTGGTAAGACAAATACTCATTCTCGGAGTGTTTTCTGATTTGAATTTTTTACTGCAACTAGTGTTAATTATTAATGACTTCAGGAACTGTGATTTTCCGTTAGAGTAAGCCTCTTATGTGTAACCTTCTGCCACTTTGTCTCGCTTTCAGCTAGCACTGGGGCTCACCTCTGCCTGGCGTGTGACAGTTTCTAGAATCACTTCGTTATTGCATCATTGTCTAAAGTCTATAAGTGTTCGGCTGATTAGTAATCTTCACAGATGGAATTGCTGGCTGATTTCTTTAACTGTGCTTTTCTATCAGAATACGCCTCTTACGTGTACCTTTGCCTATTTTGTCCCACCTCCAGCTTGCACTGGGTCTCTCATCTTCATGATAAGTAGCAGTTACGATTGCTTTCGTTCCTGTCTCAGGTCGTTGTCCGTTCTAGAACCTCTACTTGCAATATTTCTTTTGCATATTGTCTGCTTGGTCTTTGGCTGCTGGTATTCTACAACTGATGATATGACTGGCGCTCTACGATGAAACAGATGTTATGAGTAGTCACCATCTCTATAATAAACAACTGTTTATTGACATTTAAGCACCTACATATGTCCAGTCCGTGTCCTACTCAACAACATTCGAGAACCACATCGTTCAGACAGCAATACATTAAATCCTGACACATTAACTCACTGGAGTTCTCGGTCTTCACGTCAACATCCCCGCCTGGATGACTTTGGTCACTGCATTAGTACTTTCCTGCAACTGAGTTGGGTGAACTTAACTTTGATAAATGTTGAAGTCTAGTAATAATCTCAAAGCAGTCAGTTTCACGTTCTTATTCACACTGGATCACATACACGCCCTCTCGTTTCAACAGTCCAACAAATACTGTCTGATCAGGCCGTGTTCTGAACTTCTAACCAGTGTCGGTTCCTATTGGCGACACGTGGTCGTTCTCTTCGGGTTCTACGTGGGGGTCGTGGTCGTTCTCCATGGGTTACTAAGGTAACACGTGGTCGTTTACCCCCTTGAGAACCTCGTTTTATCGGAGTATCTGGCTTCTCTCGGTTTCATGGTGACCCTGAGGCATCCCCCAACCTTCTCAATCAGGGTGAAAATATTCCATATTACAGTTGGTCTTGAGTTTAGCGCCTCTCAGCAAGTCCGAGCTCTTTGTGTTGCATCCAAATAAACAGGCTAAAAAACGAGCAAAAATTGACTCTGCACGTTTAGTTAATGTCGTTGGCTGTAGACTGTTCTCAGTGTTGATAGTATGTTAGGGGGGCACCTATCAAACACCACAGTTTGGGATACATTGTCATCGTATACCGTGTTTTTCTGTCTCAATAACATAATGTACATGAACTTCGGATCGTCACATCGAGGCCAAGGCTAAGCGATTGAACGATGGCAAAAACTCATTTTGCTTCTTCATTACTGTGTGGTTTAGATTATTGTGTGTAGTGAATGGTGTTTCAATGTGAAGATGGAGGTAAAGGAGGTCTGTGTGGGTGTCGCGTGCGAATGTGCACCAGAACGCACCAGTACGGAGTGAGCAAATAAGACGTCAAAACAATACGTAACGTTGTTATGTTCATATTGTTGTCAAAGCAGTTGATGTTTATAGTCCGAAGGAGACGGACGTGGGAATCCTTGAGGACGCTTTACCCCGGGATCCCACGGAAGCAAACGTTATATAAAATTGGATCCTTGAGGACGTTTTACCCCGGGACTCCAAGACCTCAGCAGGAAGCTGGTGAGCACTACATTCTCGGCAGCAAGCCGGTATACTTTCATTGCTTAATTCGGACTTGTCCGAGGACCAAGATGATTGTCATGATCTCAAGGTCGGACTGCGACCTATCGTAAGGACATATCCGTCCATGGATGTACGAGTGAGCTTTGGTTGAACGAGTTGATTATTGATTGCATATGTATTTCTCCTTGTATTGCTGATTGTATATATCAATACAACCGTTGGAACTTAACGCATAGCGTTCGAACTCTACCTTTTGAAAGCATTGAAGTAACTACTGTTTTACCCCTACTTGGCCTAATTCATCTTGGTACCACACACATCAGTTTGAAGCGCCTCCGCACGTCCCAATGAAGGTTCGCACGTATCAATGGGAGCCAGCCTTTAAAGAATGAGGGACCTCTCGTCACAAGTGTGATACGACATTTTGTCGCATTGTTATTGTTTGCCTCAAGTTGTACACGAAGCACATTCCAGTTGTCACAGTCTTTACATATCTCTAGCTGTGGATATCGTTCAATGTATCAAGTCGCCGCCGCCGCCAGTCTGTTCTAGCATCGTTGGATCTTTATCTGGACTTTATCAATCATTCTTCGTTGGATCTCTGTGCCACTCTTCGTTGGATCTTCATCGGGACCGTATCATTCTTCGTTCGTTGGATCTTCATCGGGACTGTATCACACTTCGCTGGATCTTCATCATAATCAAGTCACCGTTACTGACTGTGCCACTCTCCGTTCGATTGAATCGGATCAAGTCGTCCTTTTGGTTGTACATTGATCTGCTACTTGCCGTTGTACCGGTCGTTATTTAGCGATTTTTCATCGCTAACATTGCAGTGTGTTGTTTGTCTGCCACCCAATTGGTAAGTCAATTGTGGTTTCTGTTGCGCTAACAATTTTAACTCTTTCCTCCAGAGAACAGACCTGGTTTTCCCGTGCGCAAGTGGAGAGCGACATTAATTGTTACGTGTTATCAAGTAAGCGGGAGGTTGGGCGGTGAGAGCCTTATTCGATATTTCAACTAGCTCACCACTAGAGTGACATATCTTCTTCTTCTTCTTCGCGTTCACCAGCTGTACACTCTGGCGGTAAGTTCTGGTTGTTCGTCCACACCTGGACTGCAGTCCTGCTCCAGAACCCGGGTGTTGCGTGTGCATCAGTTTTACAGATCTGATTCACTTGAATGCAGACTGTTGGTTCCTTGCCTCTCAGGCAGATGCACTCCGACTTCAAAGGAAGCTACCAATTAGTCGACTCTTACGACATGCTTTTTGGTAGGCAGTGGGTCTATTCTTGTTTTCCCCCCACAATGGGGCCCCGAGTGACATATCGTCTTTGGCTCTGTCTGATATTATTGTGGAAGGATACCAAAGAATTGAAAAACATGTTGTTTCTATATAAAATGTAAGTGCCCGTTTATCAAGGAAAGAAAAACACTTGGGGGACATGTTTTCATGATTTTAAAGTACAGCTGGTAAAGCCTTCATAGTTGAGGGCATGGTCATACCCACTTCGGCCTGCCATCATGAATGTGAATAGGTGAGACTTCAAAGTAGTGCCAGTGGTGATGTTCTATGTAATACAGACTGTAAGACTGCATTGGGGTGCATGTGGAGCAAATATTTTGTCTTCCACACTAAATTAGGAGTTTATCTCATCAACCTAGTCTCAATCATAGGGAATCCTAACTGAGGAAGTATAGACTGGCTAATGTGTCAACTCAATAACATCAGCTGCAACTAAAAGTTTGAGCAACAAACCTGTCGGAAAAAAATCCTTACAATAAAAACATAAAATTACTCACCTCAATCCAAATAACTTATCATAACTTATCATAACTTATCAGGTATTCAGCGAAGCTACAATTAAACTCTGGTAAAGCCTATTTGCGTAAAAATGTAAAAAAAAAACAAAAACAAATTTGCAAAAACAAAATATTGGTCAATGCTCTCATTGTTGGTAACCTCTCATTATTCAAAAATTAGGAGACCTGGTAAACATAAATTATGTGGGACAATTCGGATAGATGGCATCGATTACAAATTATTAAGTATGGGTGAACCAATCCTGTACGGGAAAATCTACTCGAGGTAAACGTGTAGTTTGAGTGAAGTGTGCTAAATAGGAAAAGAGTGAAACATCTTGTATAGCTATGGAGTGCATGAGAAAAAGAATATATTATTTAACCATTAAGCGAATGATACTTGGACATTAAATAACCTACGTAGAACTAACACGTGTGAACTGAGATGCCTGCGAAAAAAACTGCCAACCTGAACACCAGAGACCATGTTAAAAATTATTACATCAGACAGACTGTAGGAACAACACCATGCTGCAAATTCACTGACAAATAGAAGATCGAATGGTTTGGTCATCTAGTGAGTATGCATCCTGAACAACTACTAACACACAGATTCTACACACGAAAGTGAGATTGAGAGGCCACGCGGGGTGAATATGGGTTGACAATAAAGAGCTTCTGAATCAACCCGGAATGTCGGTTTTCAAAATGGCCGATAGCAGCTGTGTTTATTTTTGTTGGCTGTCAATTCTCTCGGATTATTCTGTTTCATAATCATAGACTGATATTTTGTGCGCATTTCCAACGCAGGATACTATGTGTTTTTCGTGGGAGCAGCGTGTATTGTGGTTGTGCTATGTCGGGGCGGGATAACGACCGATAGTTTTAGCAGCCTCGACCACGCTGCCTTCGCAATGTTTTGATCTACTCGGAAAGACATAATATCGTCAGCAGGGGACTGCAGCTGTCTAGAGCGCAAACTTGATAGTATATGTCCCCAGATTCGAAATGTGTCAGCCATATATTTGGTGGGGAGGAATCGGCACATACGGTTAACTCAATGGCTAACCCGGAATGGATCACAACTGCTCTTCCCTACGATGCCTAACCGCAAAATGGAAATTGTTGATGATGGTGATGATCAACAATCAACAATTTGCTATAAACTCAATGAACATAAAAAGCGTGATAACAGAAAACTTATATACTGTCTTTGAAGATATCACAAAGGAAATTACAGAACAGGGACATGTTGACTCTACTGGGATATTTCATAGAAACAAAACAAGCTTAGAGAAACTTTTACAAATGTAGCAGGCATGAAAAGCCTACATATAGCATCAAAAGATTTTGGATAGGAATTAATCACGCTCGCTGTAGTTAAATGACTGCATACATACAACAGCAGATTTCAAAGGAATGATAAACAAATCAACCTGGAAATCACTTACCAAAAGAACATATCATCAGAGATATCCTTTTATGCTATACATTCCATTCAAATGTATATGAATTATTAAAACTAGTTGGTAGGTTGGAGAAATTACTCAATAAATGAGAAGAGTCATTATTATTACCCATTCTAAAGAAAGGGTCACGAAACATATAAACATTACAGAGAAAAAATACTACTAAAGTCAACAAGATATTCTCAACGGTACTGCTAAACAGACTGAAAATTCACTTGGAAGATAAATTAGGTGATTGTCAAACTGGTTTCCTACAGAACAGAGGAGCAATAGAACAGATTTCAAGAAAACAGGGGAAAAAATATGAGCTGTAGGAGAGATATACACAATGTGATATAGATTCTTGAAATTAGAAGAACGACAGTGTTCGTAAAAAAACAATTATGTCATTTATGGAGGACTTTAAAATACCATAGCATTTGAGAAACAGGACCAAAATATTTGTGGAAGACACTAAAAATACAACAACCTATTTATAAACTGGAAGAAAGTAAAGACCATTCTCCAGAGACAGCGGGTTTAAAGCAAGATGATGCCATGTTCCCGCTTCCTTTCAGCTAGATCCAAGCGAAAGTTATAAGGTGCATTGAAATTATACTTAAGCAGACTACATAGCAAAACTACAAAAAAGCTTGGCCAGACAGATGACAAACAATGCTAAGAGAAAGTAAACAAGAGACAGTTAAAAAAAAAACTTTTATTCACTTAAAGGAGGAAGCTAACAAAATGGAACAAGACAATAGTCAAGAAAATATAGAGTACCTGAAAATACGAAGACAGCCACGTGATAAAACCCCCAATCGTATACAAATACGTGCGTCCCTGGCTTAGGCGTTGCGAGTCCGACTAGTAATTCCAACGTACCGCGATCGAAACTCTATTCTGGCTGCGTGGATTTGTATAGTGGTATGGGGCGTCGCAGGTCGACCCAGCCTAAAATGGGTAACAGGATGGATGTACTGGGGTAGTAGAGACGCCAGCGTAATGCTGACCACATTACCCACCTAGTGCCGATGGTCTGAAAAAATATGGGCGCTTTTCCCATATACCCGATGCGCCTGAAAAGGGACTTTACTTACTCACTTTATATATTAAAAAAAAAAAAAAAAAAAAAAAAAAAAAAAAAAAAAAAAAAAAGAAAATCCAGAGAACAGAAACATGCAACTATTAGGTTATAAACTTTAATCGCTTCAACATATTAAGAGTGCAGATATATTCTGGAATGCAATCTGGACATAAAGATTATCATGGATTTCTTCTCAATTTTTTTGTTTTTGTTCTGAATTGTTCTTTTCTTTAATAGTTCAGATAAGGGTGCAGTTAATGCTGCCAAATTTGGAATACATTTTGTATAGTAGTTGATTAAACCCAGTAATGCTTGCAATTGTTTTTTTGTTGTTGTTTTTTTTTTTTTTAATATTTAAAACCGTTGACACGATGTTTTGATTTGTTTCTATCTTACCTTCACAAATAACATGACCCAACTATTGTATTTTGGTGTAATAGAATTCTGACTTGGAGAGGGTTCACAGTCAGGTTTGCATTGTGAATTTTCAAAAACACTTTTTCTAATGTTGCCAGGTGTTCTGGTAAACTCTTTAGTGTGGATGCAAAAGTCATCCATATATGCAGTTATGTATGCCACCCCCCCCCTCCCCTAATAGCTTTCGAATCATTTTTGTAAAGATTTTTGGGGCGTTTAAAATGCCAAAAAGGAACACTTAACCACTGTTTCAATCCCAAGGGTATCTGAAAACAGGTGTATTTACTGGCATTCGGGGTCATAGGGATTTGTCAAATCCTTTACATGTTTCGAACTTAAAATATCTAGTATTTTACAATTTCTGGATAGTATCATCTGCCTAATGGAATTAGCTTTGCTTCTAAGTAGGTGATCTCATTCAATTTTCTATAATCCACACATATTCGTAGGCTTGCATCTTTTTTCTTCACATTCACTATTGGCGAGCTATATTTAGAACTGGAATCTGCAATTATGCCATCTTTCTGAAGTTTTTTCAATTCTTCCACTACTT
>CAJHNH020005059.1:15000-26487 GCA_905116865.2 Candidula unifasciata | reverse complement strand
AACAGCGACTTTTATACATAAACTAGTTATATTTAATAATGATTTTTTGGTGTAATTTAATAATAGAGTCATTATTTCAAATCTTTTAAATCTCTCATTACCAAAATCATTTCGGGAATTTCCGATTGTGTTTGTTGTAATTCCGAATTATTATAAAACAAGATATCTAAATTTTTAATTTTTTTAAAAGGTGATGGATGCCGCAAATATATACTTTCTAATATACCTTTTTTCTAATATACAATGTTTTTTGCAAGTTCATTTTAAGATATAATACATGTTAGATATCTGAATTTTTTTTTTAAAGGTAGCGTGGCTTGCGCCACAGTCACAAATATGTCCTATCTAAAATGCACTCATATTATTTTTCCAAAAAATATATAAGGTGGGGTCCCTATGTATATATTTTTTTTTTTGGAAAAATAATATGATTGCCTTATGGTGAGAACTTATTGTGTTACATACATACATACATACATACATACATACATACATACATACATACATACATACATACATACATACATACATACATACATACATACATACATACATACATACATACATACATACATACATACATACATACATACATACATACATACATACATACATACATACATACATACATACATACATACATACATACATACATACATACATACATACATACATACATACATACATACATACATACATACATACATACATACATACATACATACATACAAAATTACACAAACAATGTATTGATAGAAAGAAGTAAACAGATGGAAATGCACTGTTTACATAGCGAGGCACACGTGCTATTCTTTTCACCGATGCTTTTGTTTTTTGTGTTCTTTATATGCATAATATTAAATAAACAGAACATGCTTTATTGATAAAATACAACTGCTGTGTGAAAGATGGCCTAGTGTAAGACGGGCTTGCGTGCCCAATTTGTGAACCCTTCAGAAAACAAAAGCTCTATCTATCTATCTATCTATCTATCTATCTATCTATCTATCTATCTATCTATCTATCTATCTATCTATCTATCTATCTATCTATCTATCTATCTATCTATCTATCTATCTATCTATCTATCTATCTATCGATCGATCTATCTATCTATCTATCTATCTATCTATCTATCTATCTATCTATCTATCTATCTATCTATCTATCTATCTATCTATCTATCTATCTATCTATCTATCTATCTATCTATCTATCTATCTATCTATCTAATCTATCTATCTATCTATCTATCTATCTATCTATCTTTCTATCTATCTATCTATCTATCTATCTATCTATCTATCTATCTATCTATCTATCTATCTTATCTATCTATCTATCTATCTATCTATCTATCTATCTATCTATCTATCTATCTATCTATCTATCTATCTATCTATCTATCTATCTATCTATCTATCTATCTATCTAATCTATCTATCTATCTATCTATCTATCTATCTATCTATCTATCTATCTATCTATCTATCTATCTATCTATCTATCTATCTATCTATCTATCTATCTATCTATCTATCTATCTATCTATCTATCTATCTATCTATCTATCTATCTATCTATCTATCTATCTATCTATCTATCTATCTATCTATCTGTCTTTCTATCTGTCTGTCTGTCTGTCTGTCTGTCTGTCTGTCTGTCTGTCTGTCTGTCTGTCTGTCTGTCTGTCGGTCGGTCGGTCGGTCGGTCGGTCGGTCGGTCGGTCGGTCGGTCGGTCGGTCGGTCGGTCGGTCGGTCGGTCGGTCGGTCGGTCGGTCGGTCGGTCGGTCGGTCGGTCGGTCGGTCGGTCGGTCGGTCGGTCGGTCGGTCGGTCGGTCGGTCGGTCGGTCGGTCGGTCGGTCGGTCGGTCGGTCGGTCGGTCGGTCGGTCGGTCGGTCGTCGGTCGTCGGTCGGTCGGTCGGTCGGTCGGTCGGGTCGGTCGGTCGGTCGGTCGGTCGGTCGGTCGGTCGGTCGGTCGGTCGGTCGGTCGGTCGGTCGGTCGGTCGGTCGGTCGGTCGGTCGGTCGGTCGGTCGGTCGGTCGGTCGGTCGGTCGGTCGGTCGGTCGGTCGGTCGGTCGGTCGGTCGGTCGGGCTGCCTGGCTGGCTGGCTGGCTGGCTGTTTGTCTGGCTGGCTGTCCGTCTTGTCTGCTTGTCTCTCTGTCTATCCTTCCGTCTATCCTCCATCCACCCATACAGTCAATCCTTTTTACTCTCTTAATTTCTTATCTCTCCACCCCTCCCCATTTTCTCTCCCCTCTGGCTACTCTACACCACTTATTAGCAGTAGACTAATCTAGTAGAAGATAGTGAGAATAAGTGAGTGAAGCCAAATTGTTTCCCTAATTCTGTACTCATCTCGCCGGAGACAGCAATCGAATACTCACCAATCGCTAATAATAGCAACGAATTCGTTTAATTTGTTAAATTTTTTTTGGCAGCTAAGTGGTGTAATCTGGCCACTAGATCTCCATCGGAATCTGATGTTGGTCAGTAATTCGCTCGCTTGCGACGAATTTTTGAAGTTAAGATATAAAATATTGTAGAAACATTTTCAACATCCTCCTCATCATCATCTTTGGCATTGTCATCATCGTTATTGTTGTCTTGATCATCATCGTCATCACTTTCATCATCATCTAGGTCATTAGCATAATATTAATAATAATATTAATGATAAAGATAATAATACTAATAATAATAATAATAATAAATAATAATAATAAAAATTACATCCTTATCATTATCATCCTTATTGTCAGAATCGTCTTTGATATCATTATCGCATCATCATCGTCATCACTGTCAACGTCATCATCATCTTTTTTTTTTTTTTATATTTATCTTTCCTTTGAAATCAAAACCTTCGTTATCTTTGTCGTATCGTCATCCATTTAGACATTTTTATTGCAAAATGTAAAAACTAATATAAAAATTATCATATCATGTTATCACACAAAAAATATGTTGGTAGAAGCCCACTGTGTTTCATAATGATGGCGACTGCATTCGATTCGACACTGCGGCCGTTGTTATGTTAACGACCCGGTTTCCACTACGGCAGGTCAACGTTACGACACGAACTGTTGCACGTTATGAAACAATTATTTTCAAGCTTCAGACTTTTATGACACGCTTGCGAAATTATTGGCTACTAAACGTCAATTCGTGCTTTTGCATACACCGCTACTGATGTACTTCAAGCACTATCATTATTGATATTGATTATTATTTTTGTTTTTCTTTCTCTAGTGTTATATGAATTCTGATTTATATTAGCATTTATTTCGGATACGTCTTGTACTTACCTAATGCTGGCTAATTTAAAAAAAAAATAAATGGACCCTTTTGTACGCCTTCTGGCGTATTGGGTACACAGGGCTAGACTAGATCTTTATGTTGTAGACTAATCGGCACAGTGTGGGTGATGTGGTAAACATCACACTGGTCGCCTTTACTTTCCAGGACAGTACACATTACCCACTCAAGGCTGGGTCGACCTGAGAGCCAATGCCGTTTTTTGAAAAAGTCTGCTATTTCAGGACCCAAACCCACGACCTGCTGATATGCAGGCTAACGTCCAGCTACTACACCACGGAGGCTCTAATTAAAGCTGATAATAAATGTGGGTGCACATAATTAACATCACTGCATCTCCCCGGGCGCGAAATTTTTGGCTACTATTAATTCCATCACTTGAAACGTCATGGAGGTCTAGAGAGAACAATAATGGAGGGGTATATGCCTGGGAAGAGAGGAAGAGGAAGGCCAAGGAGAAGATGGGTGCAGGATGTGGCAGATGATCTCCAGATGGGTGTATCAGACGCAGGACATCTTGCTCATGATAGGAAGGTTTTCCGGAGGGTTGTTATGGCAGCGAGGTTCCGCGAGGGACATGCTACTGAATGAATGAATGAATTAATTCCATGACCACTAACATGGACTGTCCTATGTTCTAGGGGTGGCATGTTTTTTTTTCAAAGCTGTAAGCATAATATATTCCACACTGTGAGCGGCCAGCACTTTCTATTGTCCATGTTGTGAGCGAAAGCACTGTGTGTGTGTGTTAACACGTTGTGCGTTGGCCAAAAATTTCACCAATTTTCAGACCAGTGCGGGTTGCACATGAGACGCACCATGTTCTGGTACCATGCCTTCTGCTAAAATGTTTTTTTTTAAACCCGTCGTCGCGCTTGATATGACCAAAACATTTCAGCTTCTGAGACAGGATGCTATTTATTAGCCAATCTTCCATGATGTCAGATCTTACAAGATGTCAGTATTTAGTCAATGTAATAACATCAAAAATACTGACACTAGCCTAGTAATAATAATAATAATAATAATAATAATAATAATAATAATAATAATAATAATAATAATAATAATAATAATAATCATAATAATCATAATAATAAATATTAATGATACTAATAATAATTTCCAAAATAATAACAACAACAAGTTGTATGTGCTTATTATTTGATGACGAAATTGTTAACATAAATCCCTGCTGGGTCAAGTACATCTAGACTCTGTTAGCCTAGACATTGATGTATTGGTTGAGAGGATGTACAGAGGGCGATTCTTGGCTGCGAATGTGTGTATATATACACATGCAGAAACTATGAGTTGTAAACCCTTTGGCTGGGCAGTAGGGATTTCCCAACACTCTAGCCTTGACACCCCCCCCCCCCCCCCCCCTAAACCGCCTGAACTCAGATCACAAAAGTTTTCACCCGGTCGCCGCGCAGCTGGTTTAACCAACTATAGGCGTTTCGCTTCCCACACTTGTCCCATAGGCCATTGCTTACCATTGGGACCACTTTATTGACATTCTCGATGTCAGACATGACTAGGGGCATTATCCGCTTAACTGCCGATAACAGATAATTTCTGGCATTGCTAATTAACATACGACTGTTGTTGTCTGCAGGACTGCCAGAGCACACGCAATGTACTCCGTATGTATTTCAGAAAATCTTACTGGATTTCTCTGTTTTCTTAGGATGCCGGCAAAAAAAAAAAAAAACTCTGTTTTTGCGATAGTGCAGATAAAGAGATGGTGATCTTGAGATTGGTTTTGCAAATTTTTGAACAGGCCAGTGCATAAATGTTAACAGTTTTGCACCCATGCAATTGAAGCGGAGCCTAGTGCCGATATTAGTCAGCCGCGCTAAAGAGATTTGTTCAAGCGACATGCTACAATCAGAATTTAAAACGCGTAAACAAACATTGCTTTCTAATTGATATCCGGGTGGTTGTATTAGCTGCCACATTAAACAATCTTCGGCATCTCCATTGTGGGATGCAATTGTTAGCTATCCTCCGAATAACGGCCACATATTATGGCTGCCAAAAACACACCTTGACAGGGCCTCAATAACATGTAAATTGCGGACTGCCTCCGACGAACACATCATGGCAAAATTAGGATTACTGTTCGTTGACAATTTCGAGAAACGCCACAAAACACACGATAATAGCGACATGGGGGTAGGGTGGGGGGGGATGGGGGGAGGGAACCACTCGCTCCGACGCAGGTTAGCGATAGTGTTCTTCCGATTAAACTCAGCGCAGAGTGTATCCCGGGCGTCGCTACGCGCGGCGCAGATGAAAGTGGAGCGGGCTAAACTATATGTATGGGACTCACGAGCAGCAGCTACCGCATCTCCTGCAACTTCCTCCAAAGTATTTGCTCATGAGTCCCACCCATCTAGTTTAGCCCCCTATCCGCCCTGCGCTTAGCGGCGCGTGGGATACTCTCAGCGGTGAAAAGTGCGTTACCAATGCGGCACCGATTATATTTAGCCGAGTTTAATAGCGCCACAGCCACAAAGAGCAGATTTTCGGGCATTATTTGCATTTTTGTGCCACTATTTTCAGCTATAAAGGCCTTATTTATCGCTAAATAGTCGATTTCGTCATTTCCCCTTATTTTTTTCGTGCCTCGTTATTTTCGAGTTCAAGTTTTTGAATGTTTACAAAACACGACCTAATGAGGCCCTGTCAGGGTGTGTTTTTTGCCGCCATAATATGTGGCTGTTATTCGGAGGATAGCCATTTTTTTTTTGGTTACATCGAAGCCCCACCCTAGCTGTTGGCAGGGGCCGCAATATAGTCTGACGGTTGAACGCGGTTTCCGGTACCTCTTCACGGGTGATCCTCATACGCATGGTAGCACTGTGTGTCACCGGGTGTTACCGCTCTATGTGATATCCTGGTGGGGTAAAAGTTACTACAACTACTAAGCGCCATTGCCAGCGGCATTATAGGAGTGTCCCTAAAAAAAAAAAAGTTTATATCTATCTAACTTTCTGGGAGATGACATAATGCAACGTTTTTATGACCGGCTCAGAAGTGCAGTCAGTCAATCTTTATACGCAGCCATGCCTATTATCAAATCATATAGACCAACCATTACGTCCTTTTTAGGACGTAATTTTTTGTTATTTGAAGCCCCACTCTGGCTTTTGCCAGGGGCCGCAATATAGGCAGGTCATCATTATGGCCAAATGTCTGAACGCGGTTTCTGGGACCTCTCCACGGTGATCCTCATCCGCATGGTGGCACTTTGTGTCATCGGGTGTTTATCGCTTGTGTGATGTCCTGGTGGGGTAAAAAAATCCAATCCAATCTATTATCAAATGTAAAACTACCGTAACTCTTAAGCCAACAGCGATAGTACTACTATCAACCTACGCGAAATCTAACTGTATTTGCCAATTAAAATGCACCTGTAATGCTGCTGCATATGTGGGCGGAACTGATAGACGACTGGAAAAACGGACCGCTAAACATATTTCACTATGGGTGGTAAAAGCAATGCAAAACACTAAGAACAACAACTGAACAACAACCTATCAGGTGATTGGTAGAAAAGAAAAAAAAAATACATGCATTAGCCATTGCGTGCCACAAATTTGAAATTTGTAAAAACAATGAAGATGCAATTCGAATTTAAACTTTAGGCAACCGCACATTGTTTGAATATGTGGAAGCAACAGCAATACACCGGCTTAGTCCAGAATTACGCAGACAAAAGGTCACGGTCTTCACCTTAAGCTGACCCTGGCGAAACACTGTTTCTGAATGTAGTGGATGTTGTGTTTCAGTAAGGGTTGCGTGGTCTCTATGAATGGCGTCCGTCTCGAATAGCTGGAGCTCTCGGGTTCAATCTCCGGTGAAGACTGGGACTTTTTCACGTTGCCGCGTGGCCGTCTAGTAATTTCCCTGTTCTTCTATTTTTATACTTCTTTCTATGAGTGCCGTTCACAATACTTTCTGTTACTTGATTAATTCATTCTCTGGGTAGTAAGATCGGACGCACCTGTGTATTGTTGGGCACGTAATAAAAATTTCTTGGCAGTTGGAAATCGAAAAACAAAAAAATAGCCTAACGGCGCTGCCTGTGCAAAATTTAGAGTTAAAAATCTACCCAAAACTATTTCAGTATCCTTGCCGGTGCTAAGAAACTCGGGCAATGCGCTGAGAATCGATGGACTTAGGCTTGACTCAGCAGTAGAATGTAGCACTGATGGGTTACTACCCTTGTGCCATGATGTTTATCCGTCATCTCCACCTAAACCTTGTGTTAAGTTCAAAGCAATAGTTCATTTGCTTCATTTTAATCAATTGCTACCGTAGTAAAAACCTAGGGAGATGCAGTGAAATCTGCCAGACCTTACAATATTTGTGTCTTCTTTGATCACAATTTGAATTAAATGTAATTCTCCTTGTGCAACTCATCGGAATGAGCAGACCAATTTTTACACCCCCCCCCCCCCCCCGACACACACACACACACTCACACGTCTGCCTAAACTATGTAGTTGAAGTTTTAAGTTCTTTAGCGTAATTGTTTTTGTGCTATATATACAAACACACATATATGTATGTATGTAGGTATATATATATATATATATATATATATATATATATATATATATATATATATATATATATATATTATATATATATGTATGTATGTAGGTATATATATATATATATATGTATATATATATATATATATATATATATATATATATATATATATGTGTGTGTGTGTGTGTGTGTGTGTAAATGGCTGTCATGATCAGCCCTGTCCGCACAGGAATGCAATGTGCATAATGTACATAAAACCATTTAGTGTAGTTTATGAAGTGCTCTTTGTTGCGCTTGTTAATTGTCTCTAATGTGTGTATCTTGCAAATGTTTTTATTCTGATAAGATTATGAAGTAAGTGGAGAAAAAGAAGAAGGTGACGATGATGATGATGCTAAAGAAGAAGTAGGAGGGGGAAGGAGGAAGAGAAGAAGAAGAAGAAGAAGAAGAAGAAGAAGAAAAGAAGAAGAAGAAGAAGAAGAAGAAGAAGAAGAAGAAGAAGAAGAAGAAGAAGAAGAAGAAGAAGAAGAAGAAGAAGAAGAAGAAGAAGAAGAAGAAGAAGAAGAAGAAGAAGAAGAAGAAGAAGAAGAAGAAGAGAAGAAGAAGAAGAAGAAGAAGAAGAATAAAGAAGAAGAAGAAGAAGAAGAAGAAGAAGAAGAAGAAGAAGAAGAAGAAGAAGAAGAAGAAGAAGAAGAAGAAGAAGAAGAAGAAGAAGAAGAAGAAGAAGAAGAAGAAGAAGAAGAAGAAGAAGAAGAAGAAGAAGAAGAAGAAGAAGAAGAAGAAGAAGAAGAAGAAGAAGAAGAAGAAGAAGAAGAAGAAGAAGAAGAAGAAGAAGAAGAAGAAGAAGAAGAAGAAGAAGAAGAAGAAGAAGAAGAAGAAGAAGAAGAAGAAGAAGGAGGAGGAGGAGGAGGAGGAAGAAGAAGCATAAGAAGCAGAAGAAGCAGAAGAAGAAGACAGAAAGAAAGAAAGAAGCAGAAGAAGAAGACAGAAAGAAAGAAAGAAGCAGAAGAAGAAGACAGAAAGAAAGAAAGAAGCAGAAGAAGAAGAAAGAAAGAAAGAAAGAAAGAAGCAGAAGAAGAAGAAAGAAAAAAATAAAGAAAGAAAGAAAGAAAGAAAGAATCAGAAGAAGAAGACAGAAAGAAAGAAAGAAGCAGAAGAAAAAGACAGAAAGAAAGAAGCAGAAGAAAAAGACAGAAAGAAAGAAGCAGAAAAAGAAGACAGAAAGAAAGAAGCAGAAGAAGAAGACAGAAAGAAAGAAGCAGAAGAAGAAGACAGAAAGAAAGAATCAGAAGAAGAAGACAGAAAGAAAGAAGCAGAAGAAGAAGACAGAAAGAAAGAAGAGAAGAAGAAGACAGAAAGAAAGAAGAGAAGAAGAAGACAGAAAGACAGAAGAGAAGAAGAAGACAGAAAGACAGAAGAGAAGAAGAAGACAGAAAGACAGAAGAGAAGAAGAAGACAGAAAGACAGAAGAGAAGAAGAAGACAGAAAGACAGAAGAGAAGACAGAGAGACAGAAGAGAAGACAGAGAGACAGAAGAAAAGACAGAGAGACAGAAGAAAAGACAGAGAGATAGAAGAGAAGACAGAGAGACAGAAGATAAGACAGAGAGACAGAAGAGAAGACAGAGAGACAGAAGAGAAGACAGAGAGACAGAAGAGAAGACAGAGAGACAGAAGAGAAGACAGAGAGACAGAAGAGAAGACAGAGAGACAGAAGAAAAGACAGAGAGACAGAAGAGAAGACAGAGAGACAGAAGAGAAGACAGAGAGACAGAAGAGAAGACAGAGAGACAGAAGAGAAGACAGAAAGACAGAAGAGAAGACTGAAAGACAGAAGAGAAGACAGAAAGACAGAAGAGAAGACAGAAAGACAGAAGAGAAGACAGAAAGACAGAAGAGAAGACAGAAAGAAAGAAAGAAGCAGAAGAAGAAGACATAAAGAAAGAAAGAAAGAAAGAAGCAGAAGAAGAAGACAGAAAGAAAGAAAGAAGCAGAAGAAGAAGAAAGAAAGAAAGAAAGAAGCAGAAGAAGAAGAAAGAAAGAAAGAAAGAAATAGAAGAAGAAGACAGAAAAAAAAGAAAGAAGCAGAAGAAGAAGACAGAAAGAAAGAAAGAAGAAGAAGAAGAAGAAAGAAAGAAAGAAAGAAGCAGAAGAAGAAGAAAGAAAGAAAGAAAGAAAGAAGCAGAAGAAGAAGAAAGAAAGAAAGAAAGAAAGAAGCAGAAGAAGAAGAAAGAAAGAAGAAAGAAAGAAAGAAAGAAAGAAGCAGAAGAAGAAGAAAGAAAGAAAGAAAGAAAGAAAGAAAGAAAGAATCAGAAGAAGAAGACAGAAAGAAAGAAAGAAGTAGAAGAAAAAGACAGAAAGAAAGAAGCAGAAAAAGAAGACAGAAAGAAAGAAGCAGAAGAAGAAGACAGAAAGAAAGAAGCAGAAGAAGAAGACAGAAAGAAAGGAGCAGAAGAAGAAGACAGAAAGAAAGAAGCAGAAGAAGAAGACAGAAAGAAAGAAGCAGAAGAAGAAGACATAAAGAAAGAAGCAGAAGAAAAAGACAGAAAGAAAGAAGAGAAGAAGAAGACAGAAAGAAAGAAGATAAGAAGAAGAAAGAAAGAAAGAAGAGAAGAAGAAGACAAAAAGAAAGAAGAGAAGAAGAAGAAAGAAAGAAAGAAGAGAAGAAGAAGACAGAAAGAAAGAAGAGAAGAAGAAGACAGAAAGAAAGAAGAGAAGAAGAAGACAGAAAGAAAGAAGATAAGAAGAAGACAGAAAGAAAGAAGAGAAGAAGAAGACAGAAAGACAGAAGAGAAGACAGAGAGGCAGAAGAGAAGACAGAGAGACAGAAGAAAAGACAGAGAGACAGAAGAGAAGACAGAGAGACAGAAGAGAAGACAGAGAGACAGAAGAGAAGACAGAGAGACAGAAGAGAAGACAGAGAGACAGAAGAGAAGACAGAGAGACAGAAGAGAAGACAGAGAGACAGAAGAAAAGACAGAGAGACAGAAGAGAAGACAGAGAGACAGAAGAGAAGAGAGAGAGACAGAAGAGAAGAGAGAGAGACAGAAGAGAAGACATAGAGACAGAAGAGAAGACAGAGAGACAGAAGATAAGACAGAGAGACAGAAGAGAAGACAGGGAGACAGAAGAGAAGACAGGGAGACAGAAGAGAAGACAGAAAGACAGAAGAGAAGACAGAAAGACAGAAGAGAAGACAGAAAGACAGAAGAGAAGACATAAAGACAGAAGAGAAGACAGAAAGACAGAAGAGAAGACAGAAAGACAGAAGAGAAGACAGAAAGACAGTAGAGAAGACAGAAAGACAGAAGAGAAGACAGAAAGACAGAAGAGAAGACAGAAAGACAGAAGAGAAGACAGAAAGACAGAAGAGACGACAGAAAGACAGAAGAGAAGACAGAAAGACAGAAGAGAAGACAGAAGAGAAGACAGAAAGACAGAAGAGAAGACAGAAAGACAGAAGAGAAGACAGAAAGACAGAAAAGAAGACAGAAAGAGAGAAGAGAAGACAGAAAGACAGAAGAAAAGACAGAAAGACAGAAGAGAAGACAGAAAGACAGAAGAGAAGACAGAAAGACAGAAGAGGAGACAGAAAGACAGAAGA
>CAJHNH020005059.1:0-10000 GCA_905116865.2 Candidula unifasciata | reverse complement strand
GGAAATTTACAATGTCTTCTTTGTCCTCTACGTCTAAATGGGTCAGAGGTGGTAATTTTTTAGAAAAGAAAGAACAAGAAAGACTACTGGCATTGACTTCGTCAACAATAGAGAGCCCGACTGTGCCATAAATATATAAACATACCTAATATTGTGAACCTAATAGTTGTTAATAGAAGCTCTTTTTTTCTGTGTCTGAAACGTGATTGAATAATGTCGCTATTGAGCCCACCCCAGTAACGTTTGCACAGTTTTGATCGCAGATCCCCAATAGAGCAAATCCAACATACTCAGTTCTGCTTTATAAGAAGTTGTAGTCGAGGAACCAATAACTGTCACAAAGGCTGCACTCCTCTGCAAGAAGGAAGTAAAAACAAATTGAAAGCAGAGCTTTGGCGGTAAACTCTTGGATTCATTCCATTTACTATATATTCTGTGTTTAAAAAAATGCATCGTTTCTCTGAAACAACAATGTATTAATTTACACATTTTAAAAATCCTAATTTGGTTGCAGTAATTACATTTTCAATCGAAAAGCATGTATTTGCTGAGTTTCCAGCTGGATAGTTTATAAGAAAATAGTGTTGACATAGAAGTGTTAATGGGGAACTCATGAAATAATTTCCGTGAAACGCAGCGTTTTGCCAGACATACACAAGTACAAAGTGAAACCTAATAAAAGAGTATGATAAAAACTCATAAGACCATGACCATTGCACAATAGCGTTAAAATGCCGTGTAGGACCTAAACTATTGCATGCGTGTTTCTGTGTGGATTCTGTGACACTACTTGGGAGAAAAAGGGGGTGGAGGGGGGGGGGGGGTGCCCACTGCCACTAAGAACCATGAGGTAGATGACGATTGTTTAGGGTTTTACTGATATGTATGGCGGAATATATATTGGGAAAGCACCCACATTTCACATGCTGGTATCGTTTCCGTGTGTCTTTCTTTGGGTAGCTGATAACCATATGGTACAATGAAGAAAACAAGACACATCGCAGAGACCAACGGACACAAATATAACTATCACCATCATCATCAGGTGCCTTGCCGACTGGCATGGGCGATCATGCCTCTCCATAATTCACAATCCCCTGCAGCATGTATCAGTTCGTATGCTGACACACCTCCATGCCATGCAACAAGACTGTCAAGAATCTTCTCTCGTTGTCTTCCTCTATTCCTCCTTCCACAGACCTTTCCAGTGGTCACAACATGTTATATTTTCCCTCTAAATATAACTATAGCTTTCATAAAAGCAGGTTGAACGGGGTCAAAGTTCATAAATAATATTATTTTTTTCTGGCATAAACGAACGAATCGCCTCATCTTGTCCCGTTCTACAGGGACTTTAACATTTACAAAACCAACTCACTAACCATGCGTGTACTTCTTACCCCTTACATGATATACTGTTCTAAATATTGTTTCCAGCGTAACTAGAAAAGTATACGATTAGAAATAAATGTGACACAGAGCAAGGGTAAGATCACATAAAAGATTCTCCTTTCTCTTTATCTTGTCTTCAACCTTGTACCTCAGCGAAGAGGGGGGGGGGGGGGGGAGTGTAATATTAGCTGTTGATCTCGTTTAATAGCACTATTAGGACTGATGTTCATTACTGTAAGGCTGTTCTTAATGCTATCACCCCATAATTTTCCGAGGTCTTCCACTCGCTCTATACCCGTGTAACGTTTTAGTGTGGCTCGCTGACATAACAGATTTAACGAGGATATAAAAAACAGCTTCATGAACATGGAGATCAATTATACCCAAAGCGTGGTATGGGACGTCGCAGGACGACCCAGCCTAAAATGGGTACCAGGATGGGCTGTCCTGGGAAAGTAAAGACAGCCGGCGTAATGCTGACCACATTACCCACAGAGTGCTGATGGTCTGTAAAAATATGGGACGCTCTGCCCATATGCCCGATGCGCCGAAAGGCGTGAAAAGGGATCTTTACTTTTTTTTTTTTATTATAAATAGCACGCTAAGGTCCGTTGTCTGTTGTTAACCACATCATTCACTAAGTCCCGATTGGTCTATAAAATATATGTCTAGGCGGCTGCGTGGTTTCGAGGCATGGTGTCAGCCTCGAGTGCTAGAGGTTATGTATTCAATCCCGACAAGAGCCTGGATTTTTTCAAGTGAACTTGGACTTCTAGTCTTCTTCTTTTGTTCGCTTGAAATAAATTATCTATATCTGTAATGCTGTTTCTAGTATAAACTCCACTGTCATTTGTAATTCCCTAAGCGAAGCGTAACGTTTGACTTCCACAAGTGTCTCTTTTGGCCAGAAGTTTTGCCTGAAAGCGTTGAATCTGGGACAGTCTTGGAGGATGTGATCTGTAGTCTCAGGTGCCAGTCCACAGGTACACATGCCTGATTCGCCAATATTAAATTGTGTGTCCATAGGCAGGGAAGTCGATTGTGCCCTGTTCTAAGGCGAAGGATAATGACTTGCTCCAGTCTGTCCATAATATGGTAATCGTCTTGTGCCAGTTTCGGTGGCTTTCTGATTAATTTGATTATTCTCTTCTTCTGTTGATACGAGACTGGTATGTCGGGTTTTTCTTCATTTGCACCTTCCTTATCTAGTTTATCAGCATTATAGTTTCCGGGAATTAGAGAGCTAGTAATTTCCCTTGGTCTCTGGGTAGTGAGTTCAGACGCCCGTGTGCATTGTTGCGCACGTAAAAATTGCCTTTCGAAATCGAAAAGAGTAGCCTAACAGGGCTGCCCGGGCTAAATTTGGAGTTAACAATCAACCTAAAGTATTTCAGGATCCTCCCCGGTGCTACAAGGCCTGTGCACTGTGCTGAGCTTCTTCGGACTCAGACTTGAGTTAGAAGAAGAAGTGAGCACCTATGGTTACTACCTGTGTGCTATGATGTTAATTTGTTGTTCAAACTTCAAACTTTAATAAAGGTCAAGCCTTATATTCTCAATACGTCTGTAGTCGAGGAATGTGTCCTTGACTTCCTGTTACTTTAATTACCACGACCCTTACACATCCCTCTTTCCTTTCATTTAGCTGATTAAACAGGGAGTGAGTTAGTGACTTTTTGAATAAAAAAAAGTCACGAGGCGAAAGAGGTGGCGAGATACAATGTTTCGTTCGGCCAGACCATGATGAAAGCGACGTTCTACGTGGACTTGCTGCGTGATGATGATGTCCCCTGGGTTGTTATGTAAGCACTTCTAAGTGTAATTACTGTGTTCAATAATTAAAAAAATGTCAATCAGTGAAACTGAGACCTATCGGGGATAGAAAGAATTAATTCACAAAACAAAAGTGTCCCTTTCTAGAAACAACATCTGGTATGAGTCAAATGTAAGGGCACCGCTGTTACTGTTTTCCATTGTTTCTCGCAGAAGAAACTAACAGAAAATATCTGAGAAGAAACTAACAGATAATATCTAAGATAAAGAAACTAACAGATAAAATCTAAGATAAAGAAACTAACAGATAATATCTAAGAAAAAGAAACTAACAGATAATATCTAAGATAAAGAAACTAACAGATAATATCTAAGAAAAAGAAACTAACAGATAATATCAGATAATATAACAGATAATCTAAGAAGAAGAGACTAACAGATAATATCTAAGAAGAAGAGACTAACAGATAATATCTAAGAAGAAGAGATAACTAACAGAGAAGAAGAGACTAACAGATAATATCTAAGAAGAAGAAACTAAAACTAACAGATAATATCTAAGAAGAAGAGAACTGACAAATAATATCTAAGAAGAAGAGACTAACAGATAATATCTAAGAAGAAGAGACTAACAGATAATATCTAAGAAGAAGAGACTAACAGATAATATCTAAGAAGAAGAGACTAACAGATAATATCTAAGAGGATAAAATAACAGATAATATCTAAGAGGATAAAAACTAACAGATAATATCTAAGAGGATACAATTAACAGATAATATCTAAGAGGATACAATTAACAGATAATATATAAGAGGATACAATTAACAGATAATATCTAAGAGGATAAATTTAACAGATAATATCTAAGAGGATAAAATTAACAGATAATATCTAAGAGGATAAAATTAACAGATAATATCTAAAAGGATAAAATTACCAGATAATATCTAAAAAACAAGAAAATAACAGATACTATCTAAAAAAAAAAAAGAAATTAACAGATAATATCTAAAAAGAAGAAACTAACAGATGCTTTTTAAGAAGAAGAAGCTAACAGATGCTATTTAAGAAGAAGAAACTAACAGATGCTATTTAAGAAGAAGAAACTAACAGATAATATCTAAAAATAATAAACTAACATATAGTATCTAAAAGGAAGAAACTAACAGATAGTATCTAAAAAAAAGAAACTAACAGATAGTATCTAAAAAGAAGAAACTAACAGATAGTATCTAAAAAGAAGAAACTAACAGATAATATCTAAAAAGAAGAAACTAACAGAAAATATCTAAAAAGAAGAAACTAACAGAAAATATCTAAAAAGAAGAAACTAACAGAAAATATCTAAAAAGAAAAAACTAACAGAAAATATCTTAAAAGAAAAAACTAACAGAAAATATCTTAAAAGAAGAAACTAACAGAAAATATCTAAAAAGAAGAAACTAACAGATAATATCTAAAAAGAAGAGACTAACAGATAATATCTAAGAAGAAGAGACTAACAGATAATATCTAAGAAGAAGAGACTAACAGATAATATCTAAGAAGAAGAGACTAAAAGATAATATCTAAGAAGAAGAGACTAACAGATAATATCTAAGAAGAAGAGATTAACAGATAATATCTAAGAAGAAGAGACTAACAGATAATATCTAAGAGGATACAATTAACAGATAATATCTAACAGGATACAATTAACAGATAATATCTAAGAGGATAAAATTACCAGATAATATCTAAGAGGATAAAATTAACAGATAATAAAGAGGATAAAATTAACAGATAGTATCTAAAAGGATAAAATCAACAGATAATATCTAAAAAACAAGAAATTAACAGATACTATCTAAAAAAAAAGAAAATTAACAAATAATATCTAAAAAAGAAGAAACTAACAGATGCTATGTAAGAAGAAGAAGCTAACAGATGCTATTTAAGAAGAAGAAACTAACAGATGCTATTTAAGAAGAAGAAACTAACAGGTAATATCTAAGAAGAAGAAACTAACAGATAATATCTAAGAAGAAGAAACTAACTGATAATATCTAAGAAAAAGAAACTAACATATACTTTTTAAGAAGAAGAAACTAACAGATAATATCTAAGAAGAAGAAACTAACAGATAATATCTAAAAAGAAGAGACTAACAGACAATATCTAGGAAGAAGAGACTAACAGACAATATCTAAGAAGAAGAGACTAATAGACAATATCTAAGAAGAAGAGACTAACAGACAATATCTAATAAAAAGAGACTAACAGACAATATCTAAGAAGAAGAGACTAACAGACAATATCTAAGAAGAAGAGACTAACAGATAATATCTAAGAAGAAGAGACTAACAGATAATATCTAAGAAGAAGAGACTAACAGATAAAATCTAAGAAGAAGAGACTAACAGATAATATCTAAGAAGAAGAGACTAACAGATAATATCTAAGAAGAAGAGACTAACATATAATATGTAAGAAGAGGAGACTAACAGATAATATCTAAGAAGAAGAGACTAACAGATAATAATTAGGAAGAAGAGACTAACAGATAATATCTAATTAGAAGAGACTAACAGATAATATCTAAGAAGAAGAGACTAAAAGATAATATCTAAGAAGAAGAGACTAACAGATAATATCTAAGAAGAAGAGACTGACAAATAATATCTAAGAAGAAGAGACTAACAGATAATATCTAAGAAGAAGAGACTAACAGATAATATCTAAGAAGAAGAGACTAACAGATAATATCTAAGAAGAAGAGACTAACAGATAATATCTAAGAGGATAAAATTAACAGATAATATCTAAGAGGATAAAATTAACAGATAATATCTAAGAGGATACAATTAACAGATAATATCTAAGAGGATACAATTAACAGATAATATATAAGAGGATACAATTAACAGATAATATATAAGAGGATAAATTTAACAGATAATATCTAAGAGGATAAAATTAACAGATAATATCTAAGAGGATAAAATTAACAGATAATATCTAAAAGGATAAAATTACCAGATAATATCTAAAAAACAAGAAAATAACAGATACTATCTAAAAAAAAAAAAGAAATTAACAGATAATATCTAAAAAGAAGAAACTAACAGATGCTATTTAAGAAGAAGAAGCTAACAGATGCTATTTAAGAAGAAGAAACTAACAGATGCTATTTAAGAAGAAGAAACTAACAGATAATATCTAAAAATAATAAACTAACATATAGTATCTAAAAAGAAGAAACTAACAGATAGTATCTAAAAAAAAGAAACTAACAGATAGTATCTAAAAAGAAGAAACTAACAGATAGTATCTAAAAAGAAGAAACTAACAGATAATATCTAAAAAGAAGAAACTAACAGAAAATATCTAAAAAGAAGAAACTAACAGAAAATATCTAAAAAGAAGAAACTAACAGAAAATATCTAAAAAAGAAAAAACTAACAGAAAATATCTAAAAAAGAAAAAACTAACAGAAAATATCTTAAAAGAAAAAACTAACAGAAAATATCTAAAAAGAAGAAACTAACAGAAAATATCTAAAAAGAAGAGACTAACAGATAATATCTAAAAAGAAGAGACTAACAGATAATATCTAAGAAGAAGAGACTAACAGATAATATCTAAGAAGAAGAGACTAAAAGATAATATCTAAGAAGAAGAGACTAACAGATAATATCTAAGAAGAAGAGATTAACAGATAATATCTAAGAAGAAGAGACTAACAGATAATATCTAAGAAGATAAAACTAACAGATAACAAGAGGATAAAATTAACAGATAATATCTAGGAGGATAAAATTAACAGATAATATCTAAGAGGATAAAATTAACAGATAATATATAAGAGGATAAAATTAACAGATAATATATAAGAGGATATAATTAACAGATAATATCTAAGAGGATAAAATTAACAGATAATATCTAAGAGGATACAATTAACAGAAAATATCTAAGAGGATACAATTAACAGATAATATCTATGTGGATACAATTAACAGATAATATCTAAGAGGATAAAATTACCAGATAATATCTAAGAGGATAAAATTAACAGATAATATCAACAAAAAAATTACAGATAATATCTAAAAAGAAGAAACTAACAGATAGTATCTAAAAAGAAGAAACTAACAGATAGTATCTAAAAAGAAGAAACTAACAGATAGTATTCAAAAATAAGAAACTAACAGATAATATCTAAAAAGAAGAAACTAACAGATAATATCTAAAAAGAAGAAACTAACAGATAATATCTAAAAAGAAGAAACTAACAGATAATATCTAAAAAGAAGAAACTAACAGATAATATCTAAAAAGAAGAAACTAACAGATAGTATCTAAAAAGAAGAAATTAACAGATAGTATCTAAAAAGAAGAAACTAACAGATAGTATCTAAAAAGAAGAAACTAACAGATAGTATCTAAAAAGAAGAAACTAACAGATAGTATCTAAAAAGAAGAAACTAACAGATAGTATCTAAAAAGAAGAAACTAACAGATAGTTTCTAAAAAGAAAAAAACTAACAGATAGTTTCTATAAAGAAGAAACTAACAGATAGCATCTAAAAAGAAGAAACTAACAGATAGTATCTAAAAAGAAGAAACTAACAGAAAATATCTAAAAAGAAGAAACTAACAGAAAATATCTAAAAATAAGAAACTAACAGAAAATATCTAAAAAGAAGAAACTAACAGAAAATATCTAAAAAGAAAAAACTAACAGAAAATATCTTAAAAGAAAAAACTAACAGAAAATATCTTAAAAGAAGAAACTAACAGAAAATATCTAAAAAGAAGAAACTAACAGATAATATCTAAAAAGAAGAGACTAACAGATAATATCTAAGAAGAAGAGACTAACAGATAATATCTAAGAAGAAGAGACTAACAGATAATATCTAAGAAGAAGAGACTAACAGATAATATCTAAGAAGAAGAGACTAACAGATAATATCTAAGAAGAAGAGACTAACAGATAATATCTAAGAGGATAAAATTAACAGATAATATCTAAGAGGATAAAATTAACAGATAATATCTAAGAGGATAAAATTAACAGATAATATCTAAGAGGATAAAATTAACAGATAATATCTAAGAGGATACAATTAACAGATAATATCTAAGAGGATACAATTAACAGATAATATCTAAGAGGATACAATTAACAGATAATATCTAAGAGGATACAATTAACAGATAATATCTAAGTGGATACAATTAACAGATAATATCTAAGAGGATAAAATTAACAGATAATATCTAAGAGGATAAAATTAACAGATAATATCAACAAAAAAAATTAACAGATAATATCTAAGAAGAAGAGACTAAAAGATAATATCTAAGAAGAAGAGACTAACAGATAATATCTAAGAAGAAGAGATTAACAGATAATATCTAAGAAGAAGAGACTAACAGATAATATCTAAGAGGATAAAATTAACAGATAATATCTAAGAGGATAAAATTAACAGATAATATCTAAGAGGATAAAATTAACAGATAATATCTAAGAGGATATAATTAACAGATAATATATAAGAGGATACAATTAACAGATAATATCTAAGAGGATACAATTAACAGAAAATATCTAAGAGGATACAATTAACAGATAATATCTATGTGGATACAATTAACAGATAATATCTAAGAGGATAAAATTACCAGATAATATCTAAGAGGATAAAATTAACAGATAATATCAACAAAAAAAATTACAGATAATATCTAAAAAGAAGAAACTAACAGATAGTATCTAAAAAGAAGAAACTAACAGATAGTATCTAAAAAGAAGAAACTAACAGATAGTATTTAAAAAAAAGAAACTAACAGATAATATCTAAAAAGAAGAAACTAACAGATAATATCTAAAAAGAAGAAACTAACAGATAATATCTAAAAAGAAGAAACTAACAGATAATATCTAAAAAGAAGAAACTAACAGATAATATCTAAAAAGAAGAAACTAACAGATAGTATCTAAAAAGAAGAAATTAACAGATAGTATCTAAAAAGAAGAAACTAACAGATAGTATCTAAAAAGAAGAAACTAACAGATAGTATCTAAAAAGAAGAAACTAACAGATAGTATCTAAAAAGAAGAAACTAACAGATAGTATCTAAAAAGAAGAAACTAACAGATAGTTTCTAAAAAGAAAAAACTAACAGATAGTTTCTAAAAAGAAGAAACTAACAGATAGCATCTCAAAAGAAGAAACTAACAGATAGTATCTAAAAAGAAGAAACTAACAGAAAATATCTAAAAAGAAGAAACTAACAGAAAATATCTAAAAATAATAAACTAACAGAAAATATCTAAAAAGAAGAAACTAACAGAAAATATCTAAAAAGAAAAAACTAACAGAAAATATCTTAAAAGAAGAAACTAACAGAAAATATCTTAAAAGAAGAAACTAACAGAAAATATCTAAAAAGAAGAAACTAACAAATAATATCTAAAAAGAAGAGACTAACAGATAATATCTAAGAAGAAGAGACTAACAGATAATATCTAAGAAGAAGAGACTAACAGATAATATCTAAGAAGAAGAGACTAACAGATAATATCTAAGAAGAAGAGACTAACAGATAATATCTAAGAAGAAGAGACTAACAGATAATATCTAAGAGGATAAAATTAACAGATAATATCTAAGAGGATAAAATTAACAGATAATATCTAAGAGGATAAAATTAACAGATAATATCTAAGAGGATAAAATTAACAGATAATATCTAAGAGGATACAATTAACAGATAATATCTAAGAGGATACAATTAACAGATAATATCTAAGAGGATACAATTAACAGAAAATATCTAA
>CAJHNH020005058.1:0-26491 GCA_905116865.2 Candidula unifasciata | reverse complement strand
CCCCTGGGGTATGTATCCCCTTTTGTTTTTAATTTCACCCCATGTTTTTATAATCTTTAACTTTCGTTCTAATTTTTTATTTTCCCAAATTTTTCGCTGGCATATGTAAAGCTAAAGAAAACGTTAGTTTTTAGGATCGTATTTGGTCTTAAAACTATATGTAGGGGGGTATTTTCACCCATTTTAGGAGGGTTGGGGGGGAAGGGCCCCCAAAAAGCTGACCAAAACCCAAACCGTCGGGGATTAAACAAATCTGGAAAAGGGTCAAACCCACTGTTTATCACGGGGAACCCAATGTGCCCCCCCAATTTTCCCCACGTGAAAGAAAAGGCCCACCCTTTGTCACGTAAAAACGAACCCCTAGACAGCGAGAACCACACACAGACCATTTATTACATATATAACTTCGACATGCATAGCCACCATAGACCAGTTATAGTTAGTAGCAATTTACGCCATGCTTGGTATATTACAATTATGCCTGGCCCCTAACAATGCTGGTCACTGGCCGCGTCCCAACAGCGACATTGTTTCACACAAGTTATAAACGTGTGTTTTGAAAGCACAAAATATTTCATCATTAAAATTAATGCTGACAGAGTCCATCAACTACTATGGAATATATTTCATCTTGTTCTTTCATGTGTTCGGTTTTGTGTTATCAGGTTATATCTTCACAAACGTTGCCTCTATGAACTTGCATACCAGTTGTAGGTACTTGCTGCTTCCCCACAGCTTGCTCTTCACATTTTGCCCTCCAAACCAGGTAGCGGACATCTGATAAGACACTGTCCGCCTGCGTCACCGTCCGCACGCAACTCCATGGCTACAGCGACGTTTTCTCCATTTACCCCAGAGTGTTAACTCTGGTACCCATTACCTAGATGCTTGGTGAACCCCGGAAACCGCCCGGTTTTAAACACTAGCCGCTTGCTGCAGCGAGTCGCAGCTGGATTTGAAAGCGAGTCTCCTATCGACTGTGCTAATGCGGCCCCCAAAACTCTTTGACGGTTTGACTGGGGTTCTGGGTTCTACGCCTGCTGGAATATTGGCCCATTGAGACGTTTGGTGTTTTATCTTTTAGAATGCAATCCTATAGACGGTGGTATAGTAAAGCTGAGGGGAATACAAGAAGGTGTCCATCTGACCGTATGGGGAAAAAACAAGGGACATAACCAAAATAAAGTAGATGGTGTCAAACCGGTTATTTACCTTCCTTTTGGTTCGTGCCTAGTTATTACCATGTCTATCCCTGCATGGATTGGATTCCAGGCCCAATTTTGTAGAGAAAAAAAAAACGGAACCACCAATCCTCCTACTTCCTCCCCCCCCCCCCCCCACACACACACCCACCCTCACCACCGCCCCACACCAGTTCCCAACAACCTTTAGAATGCGACAATATAGGTGAACCAACAGTCTGCAAATGAGTAAGCCAGGTCTGCACAAACTAATGTGCTCAAACAAGACAAGTTATGTACCAAGACTGAATTCAGGAGTGGACGAACAAGCAGGACTTTCTATCGAAGTTTGCAGTCGATAAACGCGAAAGAAGAAGAAGAGGCCACATCTTCTGATGATGTTTCAGTGCCTTTGGATGTAAGTTCGTGTTTTTTAGGTTATATTCGACTTTCCTTCTTTAAACTGATTTCTATGATTGTATGATGTTATATATATCTCAAGTTTCAACTTGATTGCACTTTAGAACCTTCAGGGAAAACTGTCTACCTCCATTGGACACCTGGCCACAACTAGATAATGCATAGATCCCAGCAGATCTCTGTATTGTGTGATATGGGTCGATTCCACTGATGATATTTCTCCATGCCATTGTCTGAAGTCAAATCAACCATCATTTCTTTTGGTCTGCTTCTGCCTCTTCTACCAGTGATCTTTCTAGTCGTCAAATTTTCCATTGCTTCTTTTCTAATCACTTGACAAAACAACTTTGTTTGTCTCCTTCTCATTGTTGTAAATAATATTTAACTCTCATTAGCCATTTCCAGGCAATCGTTATTAGTTATTCTGGCTGTGCAAAGTATTCGCAACAATTATCTCAAGAACCAATCTCAGCTGCCTCCAAACTTGTCTTAATCTGTTTGCTTACATTTTAAGACTCACTGCCATACAACAGAACAGGCAGGATATAACAGGTGTAGCATACGGGTGCTTGGCCGCTAGTGTAGTGGACAAATCTAGAATTGATGTGTGCGTAAAGACCCCAATGATGTGTGCGAATGTTTCATGATGAGGCGCATATTCGGTCAGCTTAAAAATCAACAAGTTAACCTGATTTGAACAACCCGCAATAGGACAATCTTACAAACCAAGTCTAGATTACGTAAGGCATGATTTTCGCAGAGAACGATGACGATGGTACAACAGGAACATTATGAAACTCCAGATGCAGGTGGACAACGCGACAGTAATAAACAAATTTAAGGAATCTCACCGTTAATCAGCTTCGTAAGGGGCCAAACTTTTTTAGTTCCGACAATGATTGAATTTTTCACAATATGCAAAATTAAAAATTGCAAAAAGGAACTCAACTCCTTAAATTACAGTATAAAGCCAGTCACTTCTAACCTCTTCACACTTAATCTCGCTAAAGAATAGACTCCATATCTAATCACAGCTTGACATCAGAACACCTCTATAGGTGTCTTTTGTAAACAGTAAGGCTTTTTAACACCAATGCCAATATGCAGCCGAAATACTGATGAGCCATTGTAGGTCGGAACTTCCAAAATTAAGCAGAAACATCGATTCCAGTTCTCGTGCAGTCTACTTAGAATCATGGCTCAGGTAGATATGTTTACTTTCCAGTATCTAAACTGATCTTCACTGTGGGATCCCAGGGCAAATTACTCCACTGGGATCCACCATACTCGGACATACACATCTTCCCTCTTTGACTTCTTGGCTGCGACTGCTTGGCGCTCAGTCTCCTAACGACGACACTAACGACCTCTGACGTCTTATTTGCTCTATACAATATAGGTGTACTTTAGTGCGCCATTTGCACGTAACAACATTTTAGTACTTTTTTTTTTTTCTAATGATTAATGAGAGTTACGGATGCCACAGTTTTAATTTTTCAAAAATTGTACGACCGCCTCTACTTTCCAGGACCCCACATGGTACCCATTGAAGACTAGGTCGACCTGGACGCCAACGTCATATTTGATACAATTTTGGCTTCCTCAGGACCCGAACCCACCACCTTCCGATTCGCAGACGAGCACCTAGTCGTTACACCACAGCGGCTCCTATCTATATATATAGTGGGACAGTGAAGGGCATTTTCCGGAGCGATGGAGCAATTATACGGTGAACTACTCGCTTGAAGTTAAAACCTTGGATGTCGACTTACGACCGCCTAACTTGTCTTCACAAAGATGAACACCGTCTTCCAAAACATTTAGAAACCTAATGTTCTCGAGCCTGTCTTCTTCTTTGTCTTCAGCATTCCGAGCTCTTGAGGTTCATTGCTCCAGATATCACCCGCCTTCTTCATTCAACTCTCTTGTTAGTCCTCTCTTTCCAGTTGGTGGCACTAAGTGTTTATAGGTCTGCATGGATATTGTCTATCCATTCTCTTCTTGGTCTACCTCGTGGTCTACAACCATTCAGCTTTCTTGTGTACACAGTTTTTACCTCTCTGTCATCTGACATTTATTTACAATGCCCCAGTCATTTCAGTCTATTAGCATTCAATCCTATCTGCACTTGTCTTATTGTTTTTGAGCGTACGTACACCTGTGTTACCTGTTCTAATTTCATGTGGGTCGCTCAGATGTCAACGTGAGGTCGCTGAACTTCCTGGTACGAAAAAAAAAAAAAAAGGAAAAAGGATTTAGTTTTTTTTTTTTAACGCTGCATTAAACACCTTTAAACTTGATGTCATTAACGGAGCTGTGCTCTCTCTTGTTCTCTCTCTCTCTCTCTCTCTCTCTCTCTCTCTCTCTCTCTCTCTCTCTCTCTCTCTCTGCCTTTCTCTCTGCTCCTCTTTCTGCATCTTTGCCTTCTCTCTACATCTCTATTTACATCTTTCTTTCTGCCTCTCTCTGCCTCTGTCACTCTCTGCGATTCTCTCTTTGTCCTTTTATCTATGTTTGCATGTGCCCGTTTTTCTGTTTCTCTCGCCGTTTCCTTTGTCTGTGCTTTCAAACACCCCCCCCCACTCCCCCTCCCCTACACACACACCTCTCTCTCTCTTTCTCTCTTTCGCTCTCTCGTTCGCTTGGTCTCATTGTAACTTTTACTTTCTCGCTAACTCTGTCTCTTTCTGCCTTTCTTTATTTTTCGCTGTGATTATTTGTTCTCTTTCTGTCCTCCAAATCTCTCTTTCTCTCCCCCCCTCTCTCTCTCACTTTTTATCTCTCTCTCTCTCTTCTCTCTCTCTCTCTCTCTCTCTTTTTATTTCAGCATTTTCTCCTATCATCTTAATTTTCTCATTCGTTAAATTTTTCTCACCCACTGTTTCTCTTAATCTCTCTCTCTCTCACTCACTCTCTCTCTCTTCTCTCTTCTCTTCTCTCTCTCTCTCTCTCTCTCTCTCTCTCTCTCTCTCTCTCTCTCTCTCTTTCGTTCTATTTGTCCTAATATCTAGTTCTCTGAATCTCTCTCTCTCTCTCTCTCTCTCTCTCTGTCTCTCTCTCTCTCTCTCCGTCTCTTTTGGTTCAATTTTTCTTACCCTCTGGTTTTCTAAATCTCATTCTCCCTCTCTCTCTCTCTCTTCTTTCCTTTATTTCCTTTCGCGCGCTCTCTCTCTCTTTCACCTAATGTATGATAAGATGAGTTGAATTATTATGTCATGCACTGCTAAACTGTCGTACACTATGAGGTTAATCACAATTTAATCGCCTCTAATCGAGGTTTGAGGTTTAAACAACGGACCAGTGTCATGGCACACGGGTAGTAACCCATAAGTGCTACGTTCTTCTTCTAACTCAAGTCTGAGTCCGAAAAAGCTTAGCACAAGCGCAAAGGATCTGTAGCACCAGCGAGGGTCCTGAAATACTTTGGGTAGATTTTTAACTCCAAATTTTGGCAGCCCTTTTCGATTTCCAACTTCCAAGTGATATTTTTACGTGCACAGCAATGCACACGGGCGTCCGATCTCACTACCCAGAGACCAGGGAGAATAACTAGAAGTCCAAGTCCACGTGAAAAAATCCCAGCCCTTACCGGGTATTGAATCCGGAACCTCTAGCACTCGAGGCGGTAACCATGACTCAAGACCACGCTAGCCCCTTTCGCCTCCTAATTAGATACTCATGAACTGCAATGTTCACTTTGCAATAAGAGACCACAAGCAGTAACAGTCATAAAATAGAGTAAATTGGCGATACCTTAGACCCATCCTGGGAAGAAACAAGCACAGAATCAGAAAACAGTCACTGAAATAGGAAATAAAAGAACTGAGGAAGCGAAGATGTCTAAAAGATACTACTAAACGGACGTTAACGAGAGAGGCCAAAGCTACTGGACTGAAGCCCATAGATGATATCCAAGGGATTGCATGCGACAGAAGGGAATGGAGGGGAACAGCTGCAAGCCCTATGCGACATATAACAGCACAACAGAAAAATGATGCGGAGGATTGCGCAGTACAGGGTCACCGTTTCCCTACTTGTCTTATGCTGCAAAGATAGACATATGTGCAGAAATAGTTTAATGCCGGTGTCGCAGTTATTCTTCTTTCAAATCAGATAACTGCATTATTCTCATCATTACTAATACAAAATTTTTATTATTATTATTATAGATCCACTGCCCCGAAAATAAGTGACCCCTTGAAAATTAAAAGTGGTGGGGAGCGGCTGAAACTACGCCCCCCTTCCTCCCCGCCCGCCCCAGCAGCGATGTCGTTATGGCAGCGCCACTGCAATACTGGATCGGCAAGATAAATTCAACCTTTTGCAAATTAAATTCATCCTGCTACAAATCAATTTCACCTAGTAGCAGATCAAATTCTCCCGTTTGAAACCAAGTTAAGTTGTTTTGCATATATAATTCGACTTACAGCAAATCACATTCATCCTTTTGTAAATAAATTTCACCCAATTGCATATCAATTCTCTTGTCTGAAATTAAGATTACACTTTTTCGAAATCGAATTCAACCTGTTGTAAAAAAAAGTTCTATAATAGCTAACAATTCTTATTCAAATCGTGAAATTGATGTGTACACGGGTAAATTTGATGTGTAGAAGGTTGAAACTGATTTTCGAAAGAATGAATCTGACTGGCTAAAACTGTGAATTTGACTTAGCAGTCCATCATCTGTGCCTCAAGATGTCGTAAATGGGCATCCAGTTGCTTTGACTGACAAACTGAGATCACGAAAATGACTGTGATAGTTGATTTTTTCTTGGGACGTTGTACCAATGTTGCGTATAAAGAAAAAAATTTGTCAAAGAAACAACAACAAAACAGAACATTCTTTACTGACAGCATGTCGTAAAAATTGACTTGTTAAGGGTGTTTGCATCGAAGCCTGCCTGAGCGATGAGGAACCAACAGCCTGCACACAAATAAAACCAGATGTTTTCAAACAAATGTGCAAGCAAAAGACAAGTTGTAGAACAAGACCAAAGCCCAGAAGTGGACGGAAAACCACCTGAGTTTACAGCCGGTGAATGTCTTGAAGAAGCAGATTTACTGGCACGCTGACACAAGGAAGCTTGCAAATGTGGTTGGCATTTTCTTGAGCTGTTTTCCAAAGTTCAGTGTCAAAAAAAAAAATTAATTAATTATTAACGTGTCTGCGTCTCGTATTGTCCTACTGTTTACAGCCTGAAGCGTCGAAGGGAGGAATTAGCTGTAGTTGACTCTCCTTTGCTAGATGTGTAGTTCTATCTCTCTGCCTCTCTCTGCCTCTTTCTCTGCCTGTTTCTCTCTGCACCTTCCTCTCTGTGTCTCCCTACCTCTGCCCTCTCTCTGTTAAATCATTTACGGGCACTGTACATCCCATTGCTCCTAATTCTTCGTTGGTGAGTGTCTCTTCTTCTTTTTCTTGGACTGTCTATGATTGACACTGAAAGCACAGAGTTGGTATGCATGTGCATTAGCCAGCTGCTTTGTATACATGCGCGCGCGCGTGTGTGTGTGTATATATGTGTGTGTGTATGCATGTTAATATTTTAATACCTCAAAAGGGGAGCTTCATGCTAGTTCATAAAGGCAACTAACCTGATGGTCAGGAAAAAAAACGTAAATAATTAACTACTTAATTTAATGTCTTTACTGACTACATTGTCACTTTCTAACGCCGTATCGGACAGGAGAGTCTTGATACTGAGGATTTAAGACTATGGAGTCTTGATAATGAGGCTTTAGGAAAGGAGAGTTTTGATACTGAGGATTTAAGACTAAGGAGTCTTGATACTGAGGATTTGAGACTAAGTAGTCTTGATTCTGGTCGACTCTGTGGCTAAGTCGATGCGAACGCTTCGTAATGCCGGGATGCCAGGTTCGATCCCAGCTGCGGACCAAGCGCCTTGCGTTGGTTTCGACATTGGTATCAAGAAAGCCGACTGTCTAAAAAGCAATGGCAAACTACTGGACGTAAATTTGCCTAAAAAAAACACACAACGGCCAGGGGCTATTGCGGTTGGTTCTGCAACGTCATGTAAAGGATACGCAACTAACCTTGAGGTCTTGATACTGAGGATTTAGGACAGGAGAGTCTTGATACTGAGGATTTAGGACAGGAGAGTCTTGATACTGAGGATTTAAGACTAAGTAGTCTTGATACTGAGGATTTAGGACAGGAGAGTCTTGATACTGAGGATTTAGGACAGGAGAGTCTTGATACTGAGGATTTAGGACAGGAGAGTCTTGATACTGAGGATTTAAGACTAAGTAGTCTTGATACTGAGGATTTAGGACAGGAGAGTCTTGATACTGAGGATTTAGGACAGGAGAGTCTTGATACTGAGGATTTAAGATAGGAGAGTTTTGTTACTGAGGATTTAAGACAGGAGAGTCTTGATACTGAGGATTTAGGACAGGATAGTTTTGATACTTAGGAATTAGGACAGGAGAGTCTTGATACTGATGATTTAAGATAGAAGAGTCTTGATACTAAGGATTTAGGACAGGAGAGTTTTGATACTGAGGATTTGAGACTAAGTAGTCTTGATACTGAGGATTTAGGACATGAGAGTCCTGATACTAAGGATTTAAGATAGGAGAGCCTTAATACTGAGGATTTAAGACTAAAGAGTATTGATATTGAGGATTTAAGACACGAGAGTCTTGATACTGAGGATCCAAGACAGTAGAGTCCTAAAACTAAGGATTTAGGACAGTAGAGTCTTAGCACTGTGGATTTAAGACAGAAGGGTCTTGATAAATAGGATTTAAGACAGGGGAGTCTTGATATTGAGGATTTAAGACAGGAAAGTCTTGATATTGAGGATTCAAGACAGGGGAGTCTTGATATTGAGAATTAAAGACAGGAGAGTCTTAATACTGAGGATTTAGGACAGTAGAGTTTTAATACTGAAGATTTCAGACAAGAGAGTCTTGATACTGAGGGTTTAAGACAGTAGACTCCTAATACTGAGGATTTAAAAAAGTAGATTTTAATAATAAGGATTTAAGACAGGAGTGTCTTAATATTGATGATTTAAGACAAGGGTGTCTTAATACTGATGATTTCAGACAGGAGAGTTTTGATACTGAGGATTTCAGACAGGAGAGTTTTGATACTGAGGATCCAAGACAGTAGAGTCCTAAAACTAAGGATTTACTACAGTAGAGTCTTAGCACTGCGGATTTAAGACAGGAGGGTCTTGATAAATAGGATTTAAGATAGGGAAGTCTTGATATTGAGGATTTAGGACAGAGAAGTCTTGATCCTAAGGATTCAAGCTAGTACAACCACCACAAACTATGGAAGATGAGAACTCGGGTCTCCCACATGAGACCACAGCGTTCAAACCAGCAGAATACCCGCGTCGCACAAATCACGAACTCGGTAGTGACGATCCCAGGAGATATTAGTGTGAACTGGACGATAGGTCCCTGAAACGAACCCTTCACCTGGAACCGCCAAGACAAGAGGCAAATGGCATGGCCACTTCACCAGAAACTGCAAATATTTAACATTGTTGCACACTGGTTTCCATAGAACGGCTAGCAGCCTGCCGAGAGCGTCACACAAAATCACGTAGCTCCATGATCTAAAGGGTTCATTACTATATTTTTAGTTCATCCCAGAAAAAAAGAATTTCTAGAGTTCGCTGTAAAGTCGAATATTCTACTGGTGTTATGTGTTAGTGTTAGATGTTAAGGTTAGGGTTAGATGTTAGGTGTTAAGGTTAGGGTTAGATGTTAGATGTTAAGGTTAGGCTTACATGTTAAGGTTAGGGTTAGGTGTTAAGGTTAGGGTTAGATGTTAGATGTTAAGGTTATGGTTAGATGTTAGGTGTTAAGGTTAGGGTTAGATGTTAGGTGTTAAGGTTAGGGTTAGATGTTAGGTGTTAAGGTTATGGTTAGATGTTAGGTGTTAAGGTTAGGGTTAGATGTTAGGTGTTAAGGTTAGGGTTAGATGTTAAGGTTAGGGTTAGATGTTAAGGTTAGGCTTACATGTTAAGGTTAGGGTTAGATGTTAGGTGTTAAGGTTAGGGTTAGATGTTAAGGTTAGGGTTACATGTTAACTTTAGGGTTATATGTTAAGGTTAGGGTTAGATGTTAAGGTTAGGGTTATATGTTAAGGTTAGGGTTAGATGTTAAGGTTAGGGTTACATGTTAAGGTTAGGGTTACATGTTAAGGTTAGGGTTAGATGTTAAGGTTAGGGTTAGATGTTAAGGTTAGGGTTACATGTTAAGGTTAGGTTTAGATGTTAAGGTTAGGGTTACATGTTAAGGTTAGGGTTAGATGTTAAGGTTAGGGTTAGATGTTAAGGTTAGGGTTACATGTTAAGGTTAGGGTTACATGTTAAGGTTAGGGTTAGATGTTAAGGTTAGGGTTAGATGTTAAGGTTAGGGTTACATGTTAAGGTTAGGTTTAGATGTTAAGGTTAGGGTTACATGTTAAGGTTAGGGTTAGATGTTAGGGTTAGGGTTAGATGTTAAGATTTGGGTTATATATTAAGATTAGGGTTAGGTGTTAAGGTTAGGGTTAGACTTATGGTAAGAGTTAGTCGGTGTCACTGTCAAAGCCGACAGTGATCCTAACTCTAATCCTAATCCCAAATCCTAGAATAGTGGACTTTTCCGAGGAAACTTTAAAATTTCCTTTGTTGATGGTAAATTACAAATAAAATTCCTAAGCATCTACGTTAGAAAGTGCACTTGTGAACCGAACAACGCATCCAGTAAGAGAGCCCACGACCTCCAGAGCTCCAGGCAAAACACTTCACCTTGGAGGACTCCCTAGTCGCGCCAAACTCAGTCTATCCATCATACAACATCTTAGTCGCTGGTCTATTTTTACCCAGCAGTCCTGCAGTTAAGGACTGCATCTCTTTACCTAACCAGGCAATTTTTTTCTGTTTTCGTTTCCGCGTTCCTGTCTGGTTGGATTCACCGGTCGCGGGGTCCACCACCCGCCCCGTGTACACCCAGGGTGTGATGGATCTCCTGGGGGCTAAGATAGAGTTTTTCCCTCAGCCCGTCCAAGGTCATTGTGCCACAGTTATTGCCGTATAAATGTCCGATGGCTGGCTCTCACATAGACATGACAGGAGGGTGCTTTATTAATACCCTACCCCAAACAGGGAAAATCCACAGGTAACGGGACAGTCTAATATTTCAGATAGGCTGCACTCTCTTAGTCTCTCTCTTAGTCTCTCTCTGTCTCTCTCTGTCACTCTTTCTTTCAGACACACACACACACGTACAAACACACAAACGTACAAATACACACACGCGTACAAACACATACACACACACACGTACACATACATTCACGTACAAAACACACACACACGCGTACAAACACATACATACACGTACAAACACACACATACACACACATACACACACGTACAAACACACACACACACACTGTTTGTAATATTTAACTGATATCGATGGTAGTTATCTATTAAATATTAACAGATGTATGAATGAAATCGTGTATGCCAGAGGTTACGCAAGAATATTAGATGGCTGGTTACCAGGTGCAATCCTGGGAAGTAAAGGCGGCCCGCCTGATGCTGACCACATTACCGACCAAGTGCCGACTGGTCTAAAAAACATAGGTCTAGAACTTTTTGTCCAATACGCTTCAAGGCAGAAAAAAATGATCCTTACTTACTTTACTATGAATAAATCTCACCCACCCATTATGCGTTCTCCGGCGCCATTGTGGGGTGGGGGGGGGGGGAGAGAAGAATGAACCCACTGCCCCATAAACAAGCATGTCGTGAGAGTCTAATGACTGGGTGGATTCCTTCGAAGTTGGAGTGCAAGTGCCTGAGAGGGCTCGAGCCTACGATCTGCATACAGAGGAGTCAGATATGTAAAACGGATGTGCACTTGACACTCAGGTTCTGGAACAAGACTAAAGTCCAGGAGTGGAAGAACAACCACAACTTTCCACCGGTGTTACAGCTGGTTAACGAAGAATAAAAATAAATAAAACGTCGTCCTGACAGAGAGGCAGACAAATGCGTGTCTATTTAAGAAGATAAACATATAGATAGATACACATGTGGGTGGACAGATAAACAGAAAGATACACAGATGTTTGGCAGATAGAAAAAACATAGATAAACAGATAGATGGTCACAAATCCACCAAAGCACTGAGATCTATAGACAAACAAATAAACATATCATGGAAAGACATAAAACCGAACGAAATGTAGACCAGCGAGCTTTACAGTATAACAAACACAAACAAAACGGGAACGTTTCGGCTATAGAGACTCCATCAGCACATACATAAATCCAACAAAACCACACGAATACACAACATCGCTGTAAGCTCACAGTTCAGTCCTATTGGCGCAAGCGTGCCCTTAAGTGAAAATGAAGCGATTTTCAATAGTTTTGCAGAGTGGCTAGACCTAATGGAGTGGACAACTTGCTGATCATGGGAACTGAAGCGTAACCGTAGTGGTTTCGGGGCACCGTTCTGCACATCAGAAAGATGTCTGAACCTGCGAGCCAATCGCAGACCAGATTCACAGATGTATTTCATGCCATTTGTACGTACATTGCCGCACATGCTCGCGAAAGCGCGCTGACACAGTCCTCAACACGGCAACGTTTATAAGCAAAATACCCCTTTCTGCTCCTGCCTTTTCCACATAAACACACACATGCACACACACACTCTCTCTCACACACAAAAACTCACACACACGCAGGCACACACACACACTCTTACTCTCGCGCGCGCACACACTCGCACGCGCACTCTTTCTTACACGCACGCATGCACACACTCTGTCTCTCACATCTTCTCACACACACTCACACACAATCTCACAAATCTCACACACACACTCACTCACACACACATACGCCCATATGGATCGATCAGTTTGGTGCCTCTGAGCCGCTACCTAAAAGTTCACCATAGCCGGTTCAACCTCCAAAGAAAGTTATAATTATGGCACCCATAACAGCAATATGTAGCCTGCAGTCTTTTGCGTATAAGAATACACAGACACACAAACTTATATATGTATGTCGTCCCATTACAAGACGTTGCAGAACTAATCCTAGCATCTTTTGACTGTTGTGGTTTCTCTAGGGAAATTTTACGTTCAATAGTTTGCCATGGCTTTCTCAACGGTCAGCTCTTGGTACGACTGTCAAAACCAACGCAAGACCACACAGAACTCCTAAGCCACAGATACCACACACACACACACACACACACACACATACACACACGTATATATATATATATATATATATATATATATATATATATATATATATATATATATATATATACGCACACACAAACACGTAAATACATAATTACACACACACACACAGCTTGGTTTAGACCCTTATGATGCCCAAGGCCTTTAAAATATCTTAGTGTCCCCGCATCCCCAGCTCTCATATGTACCCGCATCCCCAGCTCTCATATGTACCCGCATCCCCAGCTCTCATATGTACCCGCATCCGCAGCTCTCATATGTCCCCGCATCCCCAGCTCTCATATGTCCCCGCATCCCCAGCTCTCATATGTCCCCGCATCCCCAGCTCTCATACGTCCCCGCATCCCCAGCTCTCATATGTCCCCGCATCCCCAGCTCTCATATGTCCCCGCATCCCCAGCTCTCATACCACTAGCACTTAAAAGATGTTAGTACCCCTCCCTTTCTTTCCTCGAGCCGTCTTAACAGCCTTATAGTCTCCTGGGCAAATCTGTGTGCTGGGGCCCCAACAACAACCACTCACAGGAATGAAATGGAAACATACACAGATTAGCATGGGGCCCCTAAGCTGGCGGGGGCGGCCTTGCGAGTTCCCAGCTGGCCCATTTGTTAAGACTGCACTATGTGTGTCATTCAAAATATAAACAATAATAAATAACTCAATACAATTGTATTTATCAAAATTAAACCAAACTTACATTCAGATGGAAAATAATGTATATTTTCACTTGAATTATTTTTTGAAATTTTGTCTCCTACATTTTTTGTTTTAAATTGCAAAGTCTAATCAGATCTTCAGTCGGATCTTCATATTTGCTTCTATAGTTAATGGAGATAAAGCACCCAGCCTGCCTTGTTGCATTGTTCTGTCTGGCTTTGTTAATGTACTTCAACCTATAAAATAAATATTCGGCTCCAAGGCTATTGAACATTTCTGTTGTGCCTTAGCCTTTTGTGATACCCTAAGCGCGAGCGTTGAGCAAGTAAAAAAAAGTAAAGATCCCTTTTCACGCCTTTCGGCGCATCGGGCATATGGGCAGAGCGTCCCATATTTTTACAGACCATCAGCACTCTGTGGGTAATGTGGTCAGCATTACGCCGGCTGTCTTTACTTTCCCAGGAGGCCCATCCTGGTACCCATTTTAGGCTGGGTCGACCTGCGACATCCCATACCACGACAAAAATCCACGCTGCCTGCGGTGGGTTTCGATCGCGGTATGCTGGCTTACGAGTCGGACTCGCAACACCTTACCCCCGGACGCAACGAGCGTTGAGTGCTTAATGGTTAATCCTCACCTGTACACACACACACATACACACACAACACACACACAACACATACGTATATACGCACACTTCAACTTGGGACGCGATGTCAGAATATTAGCGATGAACAAGCTGGTATTATCTCTTCGTAGAATATAGGTCAGTTGCGTATCCTTTACAGGACGTTGCAGAACCAACCCCAGCAGCCCCTGGCTGTTGTGTGGTTTCTCTGGGCAAATTTGCGTTCAGCAGTTTGCCATTTCTGACTGGACGGTCGGTTTCCTGATACCACTGTCGAAACCAACGCAAGACGCATAGCCCGCAGCTGGGATCAAACCTGGCACCCCGGCATTACGAAGCGTTCGCATCTACTTAGCCACAGAGCCGTCTTCGTAGAAAATACTCTTTCTTAATCATTTTAACTCAGTTGTGGGTTTATGCTTTAGTTACTGCCCCTGCATCCAATACGCACATAAGAACAAGCTCATCTTCCGGTTTCAACAATGGATAATGATGTCTCCCAGCGGACTCTCATTACCTGGATAACATTTCTTCTTTCACACACACACACAAACACACCCACACACACACTCTTTCCAGCCAGAACAAGTCTTTGGTGATTGGTTCTGACAACCCGGAAGTAACCGGTGGCAACAGGGGGGAAAAAACATTTTACTTAAAGAAAATGATTATTTTCCTGTCGACATTAGATTCAAAATTCCAAATAGTGTTTCAGAAAACTTAAAACTGCATAAAAGTTCATTTTGCAAGCAAAACTGATGCCTAATTCGGATATTTGTTATTTTGCTGAAAGCATTATAAATACTAAATGTTATTAATTCAATTATCTTATATTTGGTTTGTTTTTCTAATCATATAAAAGTCGACGGGCTCATTGTTAATTTTTTTTTTGGTTGCTTTTATTTGTAGTTGGGTTTGTTTGACGAGTATTTGTACATAATCTAATACGGTTTGGCTTAAATATATATATATATATATTGTTAGGTGAGACAGTTGATAAGACATTGGAGTGTATGGGATTTGGTAGGTAGGTAAGTAGGTAGAATGGCCTGTTGGAAGGTATTGTCAGATGGATAGGTAGGATTTCAGATAGGTTGGTAGGTACAATGTTTGCCATGTGTTTGCTGAGATAGTTTGCCAGATGGTTTACTAGTAGATCGATGTATATATATATATATATATATATATATATATATATATATATATATATATATATATAGGTCGAAGAGTAGATATATTGGTAAGTAAGTATGTATATTTGTAGGTAAGTAAATATATTCATAGCTAGATAGGTGTATATGTAGGTAGATATATCTTGATAGATCGGTAGGTAGAAGGGTAGATATATGGGTAATTGCGTAGGTATAGTAGCAGGTAAGTAAATATATTTATAGCTAGATGTGTATATATGAAAATATGTATATATGAGAATATAGTGTTATATATATATATATATATATATATATATATATATATATATATATATATATATATATATATATATATAAATATATATTGGTAGAAAAGTAGATATATTGGTAAGTAAGTAGGTAAATTGGTAGGTAAGTAAATATATTCATAGCTAGATAGGTGTATATGTAGGTAGATATATCTTGATAGATCGGTAGGTAGAAAGGTAGATATATGGGTAATTAGGTAGGTATAGTAGGAGGTAAGTAAATATATTCATAGCTAGATATGTATATATGTATATATATATATATATATATATATATATATATATATATATATATATATATATATATATATGAGAATATTGTGTTAGGTAGAAGAGTAGATATATTGGTAAGTATGTAGGTATATTGGTAGGTAAGTAAATATATTTATAGCTAGATAGTTGTATATTTTGGTAGATATATCTTGATAGATAGGTAGGCAGAAGGGTAGATATATGGGTAATTAGGCGCTTATATTAGTAGGTAAGTAAATATTTTTATAGCTAGATATGTGTATATGTAAATATGTAGATATGAGAATATAGTGTTTTATATATATATATAGATAAGCAAGCAGGTAGATACATATAGCTAAGTAAACCTGCAGCTAAGAAGTTGATGTGGATGTACATAGGTAGGAGGATATGTAAAATATGTAGAAATGTTAGTTGCGTATCCTTTACAGGACGTTGCAGAACCAACAACAGCAGCCCCTGTCTGTTGTGTGGTTTCTCTAGGCAAATTTACGTTCATTAGTTTGCCATTGCTCCTGGACGGTCGGCCCACTGATACCAGTGTCGAAACCAAAGCAAGAGCATGGCCCGCAGCTGGGAACAAACCCGGCACCCCGGCATTACGAAGCGTTCGCATCGACTTAGCAACAGAGCCGACTTAAGATAGGTATATAGGAGGATATTATGTGTGTAGCAGGTATGTTGGTAAGCTAATTTGTAAGAATGGCGCGTATGCATGAATCTTCTTAGGTAGGAATGTACGTAAGTTAATAGGTAAAAAGTGCGGATGTATGTTTGTATATGGGTGGGTTTTTAGGTAAATTAGTATGTAAGAAGGGCGCGTATGTATGTAGGTAGGAAGCTAGGCATATATGTATATAAGTAGGTCGGTCTGTAGGTAAGCTAAGATGTAAGTATGACGTGTACTCATATGATGGTGTGTGTGCAGAAAAGTTAGTAGGTAAGAAGGGAGCGTGTACAAACGAACGAACGAACGGACTTTATGTTTAAGGGGAGACAACTGAAGAACGCAGGCCAGTTTTACATTCGGCCCTTCCAAACATTCACCTTTCTCACTGCAGTTGTATTTTACGTTTAAAAATATATCTTTTGTGCTTTTTTGTAATAAACGGTATGGTGAAGGGATCCTGTTCCCCGCCTTCGGGCATATTGGGCTAGACCTATATTTTCTCGACCAATCGGCACTCACTGGCTGACGTAGTACCTGGTAGGCTTGAGGTATGAGTTATTAGTTAGATTATCTTCACAGCACTCCGGATACATCCATAGGCGCTTAGGTTCCCCTCTCAACATATTCATCCGAGTTGCGCAGTTAATAGTGCCAGTCCTATGTTTGGTAACAAGACTTCTGTGTGTCCGGTGTGCTTTTCATGCTTGGCTGTGCCGATGTTGACTCGTGATTCTTGTAATCTTAGCAGTGATGTGGACAGATGCTTCCAAAAATAATCAGAACGCCCTATCTCTCTAAGGGCATTGACAACTTCTGCGTGATCCATCGGCCGGCCATCTTTATTTAATGCATCACCTGCTAGTCTATCAGGTCTTTCATTACCAACAACATCTGCATACCATGGGACGAATATGAAGGTAACTGCACACACAGGAGAGTTTTGCAATGACTAAAACCACTGTCTGCGTACCCAGACCCGCCTGATCATGCTCAAAGAATCACTCAGCACATACACGCGGAAAATAGTCCTGTGATCCCAGCTACATAAAATCCTATGTCACCAACATCACCTCCATGGTCATGCTGCTGGTGGTCACGGACAAGCCACCGCTTGCTTCTTGAACTCTTTGGCCTGACGAGCGGGATGTAAATGCCTATGCACTCTTATGTCCTCGTATAACAGACCCGTCTGTGAAGATCACCACATCTGTCTCATCTGACTTGTCTCTAATAAGCGCGCATACTTCGGCATTGACAGCAGCTAGATTCTGCTCCCGACAACTCCTATCGAGCGTCACGACACAGTAGAATGTGAGATTTTGCGCTTCTGGATGGATGTCTGTAAGGCTGCAAACCTGCATGATGTCATCCTCTGCCCTACCCAGCCATGATTTGCCCCTTTTAAGCCTATTGCCTTTCTTCTTGAGGAGCATTTGGTGCAAAGGGTGCATCAGATCTGAGCCTATCTTGAAGTATGCACGTGCCCTCCAGATCTTGATAGGGAAGTTCATGGTAGGGAAGTAAAAAAGGTACCTACCTCATTGCTACACAAGAGGTGTCTCCAGTGCACCTTAAAATAATGAGCATTGCTTCATTTTGCACCTTCTAAAGTCTTTCAATCTGAGTATAGCTGACAGTGAGGATGTCAAGAGCATATTTGATGGAAGAAACTACAAGTACCTGGAATAGAAGCAGAAGCAGTCTCTGCTCAGTGGCAGCGTTGACCAGAACCTTCATTGCTGACAGGCCTTTGCTTGTTTTTGTTATAACCTTGTCAAAATGTTATTTAAAGGATAGGCTGTGATCAAGCCTCACTCCGAGGTATGTGATCAGATTTGTTCTCGTCAAAATGTCCTGGCTGCTTTCCACTCCTGGTAAGTCTGCCTTCACTAAATGCGTGTTCTAGGAGAACCACATTACTGAGGCCTTCGAAGAGTTGACATGAGCATTAGAAAATACACACCGGGAGGAGATGCGATCAAGTTCACTCTGCATTGACTTGGCAATCTCTTGACGATCTCTTCCATGTCGATACACCAAGAGGTCATCAGAAAATGACAAGGTCATGCCACTCCAGGGCAACTGCTGCTCAGTTATCGGCACTGATTACCCGTTGAATAGAACTGGGGACAGCGGAGGACCTTGAGGCAATCCTGGACTGATGGTAATCGTTTCTAACAACTACACCTGAGTATCACCGTCTCTGAAACAGTGCTGCGGCTACCCAGCGGGCGATGAAGGGAGATATTAGCAGTTGGAGGAGTATGTGCACCAAGTATTCAAATGGTACTCTGTTGTACGCATCCTCTAAGTCTAGTGCAGCTGCACATGTCTCTTCTCTCACCTGAAAACCTTCATAGACTTCCCAGGCAAAGACTGCTGCATTGAGCCATGTCTCTTTGTTTCATCTGTATCCCCCAAGTGTGGGTGGTAACCTGACATCCTTTTCCAAGTCATCAGCGAGTCTACGTGCTACAATTTTCTCCAGAAGCTTGTCCGTTGTGTTCTGCATGGCAATGATTCTGTAGCCACTGATCTTGGAATGGTTTTTTACTAAGTTTTGGCAACGGTAGTAGGCAGCTGTGTAGCCACTCCTCTCTGATTTGACCACTTCTGATGCTGACGTTGAACTCTTATGCCAGTTCTGACACATCGTCCTCTGACATCAGCAGCAAATCAGTATACTGGATGCCGTCAGGGCCTGGTGAGAAGTTGGGCGATTTTTTGAGTGTTGTCTTATGGTCTCAGTTGTTATACTGTAATCGTCACTAGCTCTGCCTTTTCACACAACTCTTAAGGTGTTGACTTAACTCTCTGTCTGGCTGCCTTATCTTTCTGGTCGGTCTTGTCTAAGTAGCGCCGAAGGAGAACCTGCCCTTTATTTGCATCAGATTTCTGCCATGTCAGATCTTCGTTTTGAAAGTCGGAGATACCCCGACGTTGTGTGGTGCCATTCATTGGCCGATGAAGTCGCCAAAATGTTGCAAGAAACCCTTTAGAGCACGACTTCTTACAGTAATCGTCCTATTTCTCAGTCTTGACCTGCTTTGTGCACAGCTTGAAAGCCATCGTTGTCTTACTGACTTTATCTTTCAGGTCACCCAGGAGCTCAGACCGCGACGTGCTACTCTTCCTGGCCTTCTGCCACACCTTGAAGGCCTGCCTTTTTTCCAACCATACCCTTTCAACCTCTTCATCCCACCACGATGGCTGAGCATGTTTCTGTCTCTGTCTGCGGGAGGTATTTTTCCGCTCTTCTCAACCAAGACAAAACAGGACAGGTGGTCGCTGTCATGGTTCCCAAGTGTACTCCATCTACAAAAAGGGACTAGGGTGGGCGACACTAGAGCCAAGTCAATCACACTGTCAGAGTCACCTGGTCGAGTGACTATTCTAGTGGCTTGTCAGTCATTTAAACAAACCAGTTCAGTAGATACCAGGGCCTCTCTTGATTTTCCCCCTGTTTATTGGTGATGACCCTGGTGTTAAAATCTCCGCAATAAATGGTGTTTCTTTCCCCGGTGGCAAACAAACGTTGCCACTGCCGCACGTAAACCTCCCCGTGACAGGCGTAAACATTATACATTGACGATCGTGAACTGAGCGAGGGCCAGCACTTTTACTGAGTGCACCTGCTGGACGTTACTGTTCCATTCAGACATGTTTTTCTGACGCTATCGTAACCTGTCCGAGATGCCGCCGATAAAGCTGTGTCGACCTGGGAGTAGGGAACATTTTTTAAAACAAAAGTCTGTCTACGTCAATACCTGTACCCCAAGACCTTGCGATCCACAAGCAGTAGTTTAGCCACTGCACCACGTCAGATCCCATTGAGCAAATACATAATATAAATATAGAAAGAAGCAACATAAAGACATGTATGTATTAGGTAGGTAGGTAGGCAGCCATGTTTGGATCTAGATAAGTAAGATATGCAGACGATAGCTTTGTCGATGGCTAGGAAGATAAGTATATACGTGGACAATGATACAGGAATGTAGACAGGTAGAAGTGCAGGTAGGCAAAGATCAAAGTAGGTATTATGTGTGTATTATGAAAGTAGGTACCTAGGTGAGTAGATAGAACAAAAATGGTAGGTAGTGAAATACCTATGTAGGGTAGAATGCACAAATACATGAAATACCACACTCCTGAGTCAGTCTGTCAGTCAGTCAGTCAGTCAGTTAGTTAGTTAATTAGTTAGTCGACAGATTATCGAACTATTCAGTTCATATACGCTCAGATCCCCTCCTCAGTAAATTCCACAGCTTGTTGCGGTTGACGACACGAATTCTGTGTTGGGATCTTTTTTTATTTGGCTTCCTGCATAGTGCTCATGTCTGGCAACACCCCTTTTACCATGTTGTTCTTGCAGTCTGGACATGGCTGCAGATTCAAAGTCATCACTTGGTTCTTGCAGTCTGGACATGGCTGCAGATTCAAAGTCATCACTTGGTTCTTGCAGTCTGGACAAGGCTGCAGATTCAAAGTCATCACTTGGTTCTTGCAGTCTGGACATGGCTGCAGATTCAAAGTCATCACTTGGTTCTTGCAGTCTGGACATGGCTGCAGATTCAAAGTCATCACTTGGTTCTTGCAGTCTGGACATGGCTGCAGATTCAAAGTCATCACTTGGTTCTTGCAGTCTGGACATGGCTGCAGATTTAAAGTCATCACTTGGTTCTTGCAGTCTGGACATGGCTGCAGATTCAAAGTCATCACTTGGTTCTTGCAAACATCATACTTCTTATCAAGCATTAAATACATCAGCCTGATCTATGGCACGTCCAGCCGCAGCTTTACCTGCAAGGCTGTCCGCTTGTTCGTTTTCTAGAAAACCTGCGTGACTTGGCACGAAAAACTGATTAATTATTATTTGCTGTCACTGTTAACTCCGTCGGATAGTTGAGGTTGTTACTTCACATCTGGACTTTATTCTTGGTTGAGAACGCGAAGTTGTGTGACATCCATTTTACAGATCTGACTTATTTGCATGTACACTGCTGGTTTCTTGTATCTCAGGCAGAGGCACTTCGACTTTAAAGAAAACACCCAATTAGTCGACTCTTGCGACATGCTTACTGGGGACGCAGTGGGGCCTATTCTTTTTTCCCCCACAATGGGGCCCTTGAATCCACACTGGAAGGGAACGAACATGAAATCGATATGTGTCAGCCCTGACCGCCTCGGAAACTCCAACCACAGTTATCTGACCAAGACATGTGTTTTCCAGACCACACTTGTAGAGTCACTGAGAAGACACGAACGAGCAAAAACCTGTGCCTCTAGCCATATAATTGCTTTGGTCAGTGCCATGATCTCAGCCGGGTGTCCGTGAGTTAAAGTTTACTGATAGAAAACACCACTTAGTACCGTTATAAACCGAAGACAGGTGAGTGGGCAGTTATATAGAAATGTGTATATTTAGGTTGTGAAGGTAGGTAAGTACGTAGATGTGTGGGCAGATTGATACCCGGTAGAGTAGTCCGGTTTTATTAAAACAACCGGTGAGTTTCGAGATGTGTGTGATTAGTGTCCGTCATTTTATCTGTGGACTACATTATGCATTCTGCCGTGCATGGAAATACAATAATGGACATTGCAGATGAGGGGATAGTAAGTTTTTTCCCCCCAAGATTTAAATGTTGTGATGTTCATTATAATTGCAAGAAATTCTATTGTTGGTTTACTTAGTACTAGTAATAGTAGTAGAAGTAATAGTAGCAATAGCAGCAGCAACAGCAGCAGCAGTAGTAGTAGTAGTAGTAGTAGTAGTAGTAGTAGTAGTAGTAGTAGTAGTAGTAGTAGTAGTAGTAGTAGTAGTAGTAGTAGTAGTAGTAGTAGTAGTAGACGTTATTGTGTGTTGCTCTTGTTGTTATTGTTGTTGTTATTGTTGTTGTTGTAACAACAGTAGCGGCAGTTGTCGAGGTTTCAAAGTTACCGCAGTGGGGTCAACCCATAATACTTCGTTCCTGTGCCAGTGAAAATCAAATGAAATGTCCCATACTGTCCTATCTGAAAAACGGGTGAACATACAGTCCAGTAACAATCCAGAAATATTTGCACGCAGTAAATTGCATAGGGCAATTACTAGAGGCGCCAAAGCCAACAGCTGCCACCAGAAATGCAGTTTGTCGTCAACAGCAGTAGTCAGTCACGATAAGTTGGCCACACACAATTATTGCATAAGGTATTTCGCTTCACTATCAAGTCCGGAATCCCGTTGTGGGGGTGGGGGTGGGGGGGGGGGGGATAGAAAATAATACACCAACCACCTCCTACTAAAGTCAAGGGGTGGAAAAACAACCAGAGCTTTCCGTCAAAATTTACAGCTGATAAATACAAACTTTATTTCCGAAGGGTGACAAATATAGCTCCCATGTCTCTATTGTATTTAGCCCTTTCAAGCAGTTATTTTTCATACGGCAACTACATTTTAATACTAGACAGAATAATGTTCTTATATCAACATGCATACTATGAATGTCAAATGAAAATAAAAAATGAATAAGAGGAAGAAGATATGATAATTAGTTTCGGAAGCTGTCTAGTGGAGTCGTGTTAACTTGGCAAAAAAAAAAAAAAAAATATGTCTGAACAAAAAGCTCTGGGATTTTATCAATTATAGAAATATTGTCTTTTGTTTTTATGTTTTAAAAATTCCAGATAAGTCTATCAACTTACTACAATTAACAAATTCATCGACTCAAAAGTCAACTCATTAATACATACTATACATTCATGCATGCATGAAAAAAATTAAAGTTTTTTTCTTCTTTTTAATAACACCGGAGTTCGCAAAAGTCAATAGCAATTTACCTCACAAACTGATACCTTCAAAATTGCTCTTTTGTGTGTCAGGAAAAGCGAATTCTTCTTTCCAAATGTGGGGATTAAACACCGCATGACTTGTCTGTAGAAACAGTTTGTAGATGTCACGAACAGATTATACCGCCTACATGTGTGGATTTCACGCCTCATTGTGAGGACAACACGAACAGACCTACTGCCGTCCCAACAAGCTTGCCGTAAGAGTCAACTTACTCAAGGCTTTCTTCGAAGTCGAAGTGAATCTGCCTGAGAGGCAAGGAAGGAACCAGTAGTTTGCATACAAATAAGCCGCATATGTAAAACGGATGTTCACGCAACACTAGGGTTCTGGAATAAGACTAAAGTCCACAGGTGGCCAAACCTGCAGGAGTAGGTGGCCAAACCTGCAGGAGTTTACAGCTGGTGAGGGCAAGGAAGCAGATGTGCCCTGTCGGTAAGCGTAGACCAGCGTAGACCATTCAACTCAGTTTAGTCAAGGCGGTAAGCGTAGACCAGCGTAGACCATTCAACTCAGTTTAGTCAAGGCGGTAAGTGTAGACCAGCGTAGACCATTCAACTCAATTTACTCAAGGGACACATGTTGGGAATCCTGATCTTCGTGGGCCTGAGGCCTGAGCCCTAATATAGGAAGACAATTATTATAATACACTTGTTACGTGATCCACGGGCCACTTGGTAGGTCGCTGCAGGCCAGATTTGATCCGCGTGCCGCCAGTTAATGGTCCTGACGTAGACAGTTTTCGCCATCATACACGATCATTAGGATCTCGGATCGGTTCAGTGCTCTTGTCGTGCCATATGTATGACCATGTCGCTCAGGATTTATCTCTCAGCCTCCCCCTGGATGTCTTCTCATCAATCTTTCCAGCTGTAACTGGTCTCTGGTCCATTCCGTTTCATTCCATGTCCGAACAATACCGACTGTACCCGTCTAGTCTGGTCAGTTTACCCTGCAGGTGCTATCCTGTTTACCTAGGGACCGGAATGTTGAAAATGGATATATCATCGCGTGCCAGAGTTTTGAGCCCTACCACTTGTGTGTATCGGTTGTTTCCCTTCCCTCCTTCTTCAGGTTTCTTAGCCAAAGCTCAGTGTATGTCTATTTGTTTATGGCTTTGATTGCATCGGCTGTCGGCATTACATTGACCATATCATCCATTCGTTACCGTGTGGTGTGCAAACATGTGCAGTTCAGCACGACATACTCAGTCCGGCTAAATGACTAGAAATTGGACATTCAACAATATTTTAGTCACGCTAAATGACGAACAAGTGGACCTTTATATTAGTCACGCTAAATAATGAGAAGTTGGACCTTCAGCACAATATATTAATCTGGCTATATGATAAGAAATAAGGTTTTTAACACAATATATTATTCTGGCTAAATGATGAGAAATTGGACCTTTAACACAATAGTTCAGCGCAATGATCAGAAATGTGACTTTTTGCACAATATATTAGTCTGGCTAAATGATCAGAAACGGGAACCTTTAGCACACTATTAGTCACGCTAAATGATGAAAAATTGGACCTTCAGGACAATATATGAGTCTGGCTAAATTGATGAGAAATTAGACCTTTGACACAATATATTAGTCTGGCTAAAAAATCAGAAATAGGACTTTTTCCACAATAAGTTAGTCTGGCTAAATGATCAGTAATAGGACCTTATGCACAATAATTTAGTCTGGCTAAATGATGAGAAATTGGAAAGGTCCAGTTACCCAAGGAGGCGTGAATGGCAAGGGAAGTTACTATAATCCTGGGCCTGGAAACGTAAACAGGTCCCGATAGCTGCTTTTTTTTAGTCTAATGGACAAGTTACATTGGAGATCACTTTCGACTTCAAGCTGGCAACGCTGTACTGTTTTCATGACTGTTAAAGCTGAAAATCCGGTTGGAAACTACTGCTATAGACACAAAACACAATACAAGAATGGCTACAATCAACGCACACACAAGGACCTGTCTATCAGGTACAAATAAGTTTCTTCTCAGTAGAAGCCGGGGCAAGGGCTATTGACTCCCATCTAGCCTCATTAATCCAGGCTTTCGAACGTCCCAACCAGGAAGCCACCGACTTGGCAGACGCTGTCAAATTAATCTCTAGCGTGCACATACGCGGGTTCTGTCCAAGGCTGCCGACAGTTTTTATGGAGACAGTACAACAGTTTTTTGTTAAAAAGTTACACAAACACACCACAAGGTACTAAATTTTTTTAATGGAAAAACCGTTAAAATATGTTTAAACACAAACATACGCACATAATAGACACGGGGATATATATATATATATAAATGGGATTAAACCCCACCAGGACATCTACCAAGTGATAAACACCCGGCGAGACAAAGTGCCACCATGCTGACGAGGATCACCCGTGGATAGATCCCAGAAACCCCTTCAACCGTCAGGTTATATTAAGACCCCGGACTACAAAAAAAAAAAAAAAAACGAAATATTGAGTCCTGCACAGAGCTACATATACTAATCAAATATGTGTATATGTAAACTGTCTTAGCTTATATATACTATCAATCACAAACTCAGTGTATTTCACGTGTTAGAAATGAAGTGTTAAAATTCTCCGAAACTGTGAACCAATACACCCAGTAATTTTCACTTGCCATTAGTGACTGCAATGTTTAATTGAACAGTCACATTGACAGCCCAGGTTATTATGCATTTTTGTATTTATTGCGACAATCAGTGAATGTAAAATTTCGCTTTTATTTATAGGCTGAAAGTTTTTTTTTTTTTTTTCTTTAACGTCCCTTGAAAACGATTTTGTTTTTTTAAAATTTGTATTTTCCTGTTATCTTCCTTTAAACCACAAGTCTATTTGTGTCTAAGACAACACATTTGCCTGTCTCCCAATTGTTTAATACTAGTGTTAGCATTACAGGTGATACCTCAGGTGCACATAGGGGTAATGATTAAAGCTACGGCGGCGATAAAGACACAAGATGAAGTAAAGGGTACATATTCAATTCTGGGTTTTATTTAGACCTCTATTTCCACTAGGGCTACAAAAATGGCAGATGTGGAGAGTAATGTGAGGTAGAGGACGGAAAACTGTTTTTTCACTATCCTGGGCAAAACTGGGCTATAAATACTAGTATTTGATACG
>CAJHNH020005057.1:290000-477500 GCA_905116865.2 Candidula unifasciata | reverse complement strand
ACAACACGCCACACATTAGTAGTCTCTTGTTGATTGTTGTTCCAGTAGACTTCAGCACAACAAGTCACACAAAAGTAGTCGCTCCTTGATTGTTGTTCCAGTAAAGTTCATTACAACACGCCACACAATAGTAGTCTCTTGTTGATTGTTGTTCCAGTAGACTTCAGCACAACAAGTCACACAAAAGTAGTCGCTCCTTGATTGTTGGTCCAGTAAAGTTCAGGACAACACGTCACACAATGGTAGTCTCTCTTTGATTGTTGTTTCAATAAAGCTCAGCACAACACGTCACACAAAAGTAGTCTCTCATTAATTGTTGTTCCTGTAAAGTTCAGCACCACACGTCACACAATAGTAGCCTCTTATTGATTGTTGTTCCTGTATAGTTCAGGACAACACGTCAAACAATAGTAGTCTCTTACTAATTGTTGTTTCAGAATACTTCTGCACTACACGTCATACAATAGTAGTCTCTCATTGATTGTTGTTCCAGTATAATTCTGCACAACACGTCACACAACAGTAGTCTCTCATTGCTTGTTGTTCTACTTGCTGTGTTATTATGTCAAATCTAGTTAGCCATTTAATATTTTCCCCCCAAATTTTTTTTTTCTAGGAAGCGTTTTCTGCCAGATAAGGTAGTCCGCAGGACAGTATATCATCTCGGACAGTATATTCTACAGGATAGTATATTCTCCCAGACATTACATTCCACTGGACAGTATATTCTCCCGAGCAGAATATTCGACCGGTCAATATATTCTACTAGACGGTGTATTCCACTGGACAGTATATTTTACTGGACAGTATATTCTACCGAGTCGGCTCTGTGGCTAAGTCGATGCGAACGCTTCGTAATGCCGGGATACTGGGTTCGATCCCAGCTGCGAGCCATGCACCTTGCGTTGGTTTTGACAGTGGTATCAAGAAAGCCGACTGTACAGAAAGCAATGGCAAACTACTGTACGCAAATTTACCTAGAAAAACCACACAACATCCAGAGGCTTCGGGGTTGGTTCTGCAACGTCCGGTAAAGGATACACAACTAACCTTTATATTCTACCGAACAGTATATTCTCTCGGACAGTATATTCTAAGGGACAGTATTTTCTATTTGACAGTACATTGCACTGGAAAGTACACCCCCATGGAAAACTAATATCAGATAAACTCGACTGATGCGAGATGAGTCAGATATAAAGGCGGCAAGAGAAGCAAGAATTGAAGGAGAAAACATAGCAAATTACACAATATATACATATATATAAAAACAAAATTTTAAAATGTTTAGACTACCAGTCTCAAGGCCTCTGACAGCACAGCCATCACTGTACAGTTTCTACCTTCACTAGAGTCTCTGACAGCACAGCCATCACTGTACAGTTTCTACCTTCACTAGAGTCTTTGACAGCACAGCCATCACTGTACAGTTTCTACCTTTACTAGAGTCTCTGACAGCACAGCCATCACTTTACAGTTTCTACCTTCACTAGAGTCTCTGACAGCACAGCCATCACTGTACAGTTTCTACCTTCACTAGAGTCTCTGACAACACAGCCATCACTGTACAGTTTCTACCTTCACTAGAGTCTCTAACAGCACAGCCATCACTCTACAGTTTCTACCAGTACAAGAGTCTCTGACAGAACAGCCATTACTGTATAGTTTATACCAGTGCTAGAGTCTCTGACAGCACAGCCATTACTGTATAGTTTATACCGGTGCTAGAGTCTCTGACGGCACAGCCATCACTGTATAGTTTATACCGGTGTTAGAGTCTCTGACAGCACAGCCATTACTGTATAGTTTATACCGGTGCTAGAGTATGACGGCACAGCCATCAATGTATAGTTTATACCGGTGCTAGAGTCTCCTACTGGACAGCTATTACTGTATAGTTTATACCGGTGCTAGAGTCTCTGACAGCACACTCATTACTGTATAGTTTATACCGGTGCTAGAGTCTCTGACAGCACAGCTATTACTGTACAGTTTATACCGGTGCTAGAGTCTCTGACGGCACAGCCATCACTGCATAGTTTATACCGGTGCTAGAGTCTCTGACAGCACAGCCATTACTGTATAGTTTATACCGGTGCTAGAGTCTCTGACAGCACAGCCATTACTGTATAGTTTTTACAGTTACTGGAGTGTGTGACAGCACAACCATCACTGTATAGTTTTTTACTGTTACTAAAGTCTCTAAGGTGACATCAATGCTTTTAATGTATAGTTTTTACAGTTACTGGAGTATGTGACAGCACAGCCATCACTAAAAAAGTTTTTAACTTTTCTAGAATCTCTGACAGCAAAGTATCACTGTATAGTTTCTGTCGTTACTAGAGTCTCTAAGATGATATGAAAGTCATCACTGACTTGTCTTTAACGTTGCTGAAGTCTCTGACAGCACAACTATTATTTTATAGATTTTACTATTTCTAGAACCTCTGACAGCACAAGAATAACTGTCTAGTTTTCCCCGGTACATACAGTCTTTGACCGCGTAGATGTCACTGTATGGTTTATGCAGTTAGCATAGTCTCTGACAGCAGAAACTATTACGGTATAGTTTCTACAGTTACTGGAGTCTGCATCCTGTAAATGCAATGCTTGTCAACAAGCCGTGATCACCAACATCGCACCCATACAACGAATTGCATCCATCGTCCACTCATCTGTAAGCAATGAACTCCTACTATCAGCCACCCCGTGACGTACATTAGCATAAACAACATATTGCTAATTAACACAGTAGGGCAAATTATCAGCAGTAAAAGTGTCAAACAGGTGTCAGCGTGTGTCCAGTCGTGGGCATTGACAATATATAAATCCGTGACTGGTAGGGGATCCACACAGACGTCTACATCAAGTGCTGGTGAGGTTTGACAGATGTCTCTTTCTCTCCTGTCTTCTTCTTCGTCTTCTTCTTCTTTAGTGCTTATCAACATAGATGTCTCAACCATTCATTTATTTATTGCTTTGCTTTCCCTGAGTTTGTGTCCATCAGTGTGGCAAGTGTTGCCAAGTCCTCCATCCCAAGCGTTTATCTCTAATGTTAGATGTTGTGTGTGACCTGTCGCTGCTTAGGAAGTAGTTGATGGTTCCTCTCCTGTTGTGTGGATATAGTGTGGATTGAGGAGCCATGTTGTCACCTTTCCAGTGATGTCGTCTGTATATTAGTCAAATGACTCACATGATTTACTCAGTTGCTTCATTAACTAGGAACGAGAGACAAACTGGAGATTCTCTCTCATGGTCAGGCGAATAGAAACCAAGCTGACAGTAATGTTCACTGGCAGTTTAATGTCGATCACAATATGGACACATTGAATCGCGTTTTCGTACAAGCAGTGGCTAGATCTACGCAGAAAGTGTGTTTTGCATCCGATAATGAATTTTTAACAGTTGGGCATTTGCAAGTGAAAGGGTGGGGTGGGGGGGGGGGGGGGTAAAAATCCACTGGTCAATAGACAAAATATATTGAGAAGACTGACTGATAAATAAAAAAGATAAGACAAGAGGTTTCATTGCGACTAGGTAAAGGAGGGCGGTATCCAGAAAGAACACAGAGACCAGATCTGAAGTCACAGACATTTGGGAGCCACAACTGACAATGACAAAGTGTCTGACATGTTTATCAAGGCATGCATTGTTCAATCATTTAGATCTGAGCTGTTTACAGTTTACTACCTTCTGAAATGCATAATCTACTTCATGTCTTTACTCTCTCTCTCCCTCTATATCTCTCTCTCTCTATCTCTCTCTCTCTCTCTCTCTCTATCTATCTATCTATCTCTCCCTTTCTCTTTCTCTATCTCTCCCTCCCTCCCTCTCTATCTTTTACTCTCTCTATTTCTATCTCTCTCTATCTCTCTCTCCCTCTCTTTCTCTCCCTCTCTTTATCTCCCTCTCTTTTTCTCTCTCTCTCTCTCTGGAGAAGAACTGATCCGAGAATCACCAAACAGTCACTGAAACGGGAAACATATGGACTGAGGGAACCATGATAAGTGGACGACACACCGGGCGAAAAACACACGGTCACACAAAGTGCCACTATTCGGATGAGGCTCACACTGGAACAAACTCTAGAAACCCTGTTCATCGTTAGGTTATATTAGGGCCCCTGGCCACAGAGGGGATTGGGCTTTTAAAAAACACAATATTGGGTCCCCTACTAGGGGGACAATTGTTAGTGGGACGATGATGTCTCAAACAAGCCCTAAATAAAGGATGTCAGGAGTGGCCAAATGTGCTGGCACGAATGTGAAGCATATCACAAGCATCGCCCAGGAGAGCATGTAGTCAACAGTAAACAACCTTGGGTGGCGCATGAATGACCACAAAATGCAATGATATAGTTCTCTCTACAAGAGGCGTCATGATTGTTTCAATATATTTCTGTCTACAAGGGGCGTCATGATTGTATCAATATAATTCTCTCTACAAGAGGCGTCATGATTGTATCAATATAATTCTCTCTACAAGAGGCGTCATGATTGTATCAATGCATTTCTGTCTACAAGTGGCGTCATGCTTGTATCAATGTATTTCTGTCTACAAGTGGCGTCATGCTTGTATCAATGAATTTCTGTCTACAAGTGGCGTCATGCTTGTATCAATGTATTTCTGTCTACAAGTGGCGTCATGCTTGTATCAATGTATTTCTGTCTACAAGTGGCGTCATGCTTGTATCAATGTATTTCTGTCTACAAGTGGCGATGTGATTGTTTTAGTATATTTCTCTCTACAAGTGGCGACATGCTTGTATCAATGAATTTCTTTTCACATTTAGTATGTTTATATTATCAACCCACTTGTCTCACTTATGAAGTATTTTGTGACTATATTTTGAATCAGCTGTCATTACTGTCCTCAGATACCTGACTGACCGCTGTCTTTTTTCCAGTACAGACAACTACTATCATGTTGCTCGCCGTATTCACCATCGTCGCAGTGCTCTCATCGGTAAATGGGGCCACTGTTGGTGAGTTGGGGTTCTTTGCAAATATTTCTGGTAAACAATTGGCTCTGTGATATTTTCAGGTGAAAGTGATGATCATCTGAAAATATTTCTGAGAAACAATGGCTCTGTGACACTTTCAGGTGAAAGTGATGATCATCTGAAAATATTTCTGAGAAACAATGGCTCTGTGACACTGTCAGCTGAAAGTGATGATCATCTGAAAGTGTAACTAGTAAATAACTGGCTCTTTGACACTATAAATCAAATGTAACCATTGTATGAAAATACAGCTTGTAAATAATGACTCTTTGACATTAAGTTCTTGAAACCAAACTAGACTAAGCTATCATATTTCTAAATTATAACAAAAATCTAAAATATACTCAAAGATCACAAGTCTAACAAAATATAAAATACAACAGACTTAAATATTCTTTTAGCAAATAGCTAAATTTGGGAAAGTCCTAAAGACAACATTCTAAAGTCAACTGTTATTCCACACAGACTACACAGGATTGTTTTTGCGTTAATTATTTTAAATACACACACTCTGTGATAGTTGATAGATTGCTTTTGTACACACACTCCGGAATAGTACACACAATGGAAGTGCACACACACTGTAATAGTTCACGACACCTTTTAAAAGCTACTGTACACTCACTCTGGGAAAGTTCACAGATAGCTACTGTACACACTCTGGGAAAGTTCACAGATAGCTACTGTACACACACTCTGGGAAAGTTCACAGATAACTACTGTACACGCACTCTGTGATTGTTCACAGACAGCTATTGTACACGCACTCTGGGATTGTTCACAGACAGCTACTGTACACGCACTCTGGGAAAGTTCACAGATAGCTTCTGTACACGCACTTTGGGAAAGTTCACAGATAGCTACTGTACACACACTCTGGGATAGTTCACAGATAGCTACTGTACACATACTCTGGGAAAGTTCCCAGATAGATACGGTAACACACTCTGGGATAGTTCACCGATAACTACTGTACACATACTTAGGGAAAGTTCACAGATAACTACTGTACACACACTCTGGGAAAGTTCACAGATAGCTACTGTACACATACTCTGGGAAAGTTCACAGATAGCTACTGTACAAACACTCTGGGAAAGTTCACAGATAACTACTGTACACATACTTAGGGAAAGTTCACAGATAACTACTGTACACATACTCTGGGAAAGTTCACAGATAGCTACTGTACACATACTCTGGAAAAGTTCACAGTTAGCTACTGTACACACACTCCGGGAAAGTTCACAGATAGCTACTGTACACACACTCTGGGAAAGTTCCCAGCTAGCTTCTGTACACGCACTCTGGGAAAGTTCCCAGATAGCTACTGTACACATACTCTGGGATAGTTCACAGATAGCTTCTGTACACATACTCTGGGTAAGCTCACAGTTAGCTACTGTACACATACTCTGGGAAAGTTCACAGATAGCTACTGTACACACATTCTGGGATAGTTCACAGATAGCTACTGTACACACACTCTGGGATAGTTCACAGATAGCTACTGTACACATACTCTGGGATAGTTCACAGTTAGCTACTGTACACATACTCTGGGATAGTTCACAGTTAGCTGCTGTACACATGCTCTGGGATAGTTCACAGATAGCTACTGTACACACACGCTTTGGTAGTTCTAAGGTAGTTACACTGAATTTCCGGACAATATTATGGGATCGCTTATCACCAAAGGACTGTTTGGAATGTAGATGTTATGGAACGTGCGGAGCTTAAAACCTCATGTCTACAATAGTATTGTGTCAAGTGAGTGGGCGCTCGTTAGACCTCATGTCTACAATAGTATTGTGTCAAGTGAGTAGGCGCTCGTTAGGCCTCATGTCTACAATAGTATTGTGTCAAGTGAGTGGGCGCTCGTTAGACCTCATGTCTACAATAGTATTGTGTCAAGTGAGTGGGCGCTCGTTAGGCCTCATGTCTACAATAGTATTGTGTCAAGTGAGTGGGCGCTCGTTAGGCCTCATGTCTACAATAGTATTGTGTCAAGTTAGTGGGCGCTCGTTAGGCCTCATGTCTACAACATTTCTGAGGCAAGGGGAGGGGGTTCACAATCCCTAAATCACCAGATTCTGGTGCCAACTGGTCTGATGTTTAACTTGTTGATGTTGCCAGTTGGTCTGATGTTTAACTTGTTGATGTTGCCAGTGGTCTGATGTTTGACTTGTTGATGTTGCCAAATGGTCTGATTTTTGACTTGTTGATGTTGCCAGTTGGTCTGATGTTTGACTTGTTGATGTTGCCAGTTGGTCTGATGTTTGACTTGTTGATGTTGCCAACTGGTCTGATGTTTGACTTGTTGATGTTGCCAGTTGGTCTAATGTTTGACTTGTTGATGTTGCCAGTTGGTCTGATGTTTGACTTGTTGATGTTGTAAGTAGGTCTGATGTTTGACTTGTTGATGTTGACAGTTGGTCTGATGTTTGACTTGTTGATGTTGCCAGTTGGTCTGATGTTTGACTTGTTGATGTTGCCAGGAGATGTTGCCTTCTCGGCTTCGCTGGACCGCGAGACTATTATTCCCGCCAACACGATTGTCCGGTACAACAGTGTCCACACCAACAACGGTAATGCCTTCAACCCCGTCACGGGAGTCTTCACCTGCCCCAGGGTCAGTCTACGCTTATACTATTTACCCTAATCTTGCGGTATCTTAGCCTGACTCCGTGTCTTTACCTAAGTCAGACAGACAGACAGACAGACAGACAGACAGACAGACAGACAGACAGACAGACAGACAGACAGACAGACAGACAGACAGACAGACAGACAGACAGACAGACAGACAGACAGACAGACAGACAGACAGACAGACAGACAGAAGACAGACAGACAGACAGACAGACAGACAGACAGACAGACAGACAGACAGACAGACAGACAGACAGACAGACAGACAGACAGACAGATAGATAGATAGATAGATAGATAGATAGATAGATAGATAGATAGATAGATAGATAGATAGATAGATAGATAGATAGATAGATAGATAGATAGATAGATAGATAGATAGATAGATAGATAGATAGATAGATAGATAGATAGATAGATAGATAGATAGATAGATAGATAGATAGATAGATAGATAGATAGATAGATAGATAGATAGATAGATAGATAGATAGATAGATAGATAGATAGATAGATAGATAGATAGATAGATAGATAGATAGATAGATAGATAGATAGATAGATAGATAGATAGATAGATAGATAGATAGATAGATAGATAGATAGATAGATAGATAGATAGATAGGTAGGTAGGTAGATAGGTAGATAGGTAGATAGGTAGATAGGTAGATAGGTAGGTAGGTAGATAGATAGGTAGGTAGATAGATAGGTAGGTAGATAGATAGATAGATAGATAGATAGATAGATAGATAGATAGATAGATAGATAGATAGATAGATAGATAGATAGATAGATAGATAGATAGATAGATAGATAGATAGATAGATAGATAGAGAGATAGAGAGATAGAGAGATAGAGAGATAGAGAGATAGAGAGATAGAGAGATAGAGAGATAGAGAGATAGAGAGATAGAGAGATAGAGAGATAGATAGATAGATAGATAGATAGATAGATAGATAGATAGATAGATAGATAGATAGATAGATAGATAGATAGATAGATAGATAGATAGATAGATAGATAGATAGATAGATAGATAGATAGATAGATAGATAGATAGATAGATAGATAGATAGATAGATAGATAGATAGATAGATAGATAGATAGATAGATAGATAGATAGATAGATAGATAGATAGATAGATAGATAGATAGATAGATAGATAGATAGATAGATAGATAGATAGATAGATAGATAGATAGATAGATAGATAGATAGATAGATAGATAGATAGATAGATAGATAGATAGATAGATAGATAGATAGATAGATAGATAGATAGATAGATAGATAGATAGATAGATAGATAGATAGATAGATAGATAGATAGATAGATAGATAGATAGATAGATAGATAGATAGATAGATAGATAGATAGATAGATAGATAGATTAGATAGATAAGATAGATAGAGTGAATGTTATGTAACAGATTTAATCATATCTTCCACAGACCGGCCTATATTCCTTTTCCTTTCACGGCGTGGCCAGTAAGGACAAAGCGTTCTGGATCTGTCTGCACCACAACGACATCTGTCTCAACAAGGCCCATGCTTATGGACACGTCAGCTGGCAGACGGGAGGTAACTGAATATTCTGGTTGTTTGTATTCCTCACTACAGAGTCTCCTTGACGTCCTGGACCCAGCAGTCACATTGTCTGGCAAAATTCTGACGTCTTGTCTGGTTGTATGCATTTTGTCTCCCAGATCTGAAATCCTTTCCCCATGCACCCCAACATCTCACATCCTTTCCCCACGCACCCCAATACCACACATCCTTTCCCAAACGCACCCCAACATCTCACATCCTTTCCCCAAGCACTCCAACATCTCACATCCTTTCCCCACGCACCCCAACATCTCACATCCTTTCCCCAAGCACTCCAACATCTCACATCCTTTCCCCACGCACTCCAACATCTCACATCCTTTCCCCACGCACTCCAACATCTCACATCCTTTCCCCACGCACCCCAACATATCACATCCTTTCCCTAAGCACCCTAACATCTCACATCCTTTCCCCATGCAACCTAACATCTCACATCCTTTCCCCATGCACCCCAACATCTCACATCCTTTCCCCATGCACCCCAACATCTCACATCCTTTCCCCATGCACCCCAACATCTTCTTATACTAATTAACTTATTGTAGATGACTGTAATTCTACTTTGGTCATACGTATTAAAGTGAAGTGTTACGTTCCTTGCACGAGATTGACCCCAGTATTCTTTTTACATGAAAAGCACTGGGGAATAATCATAGTCCATTCCTTGATAGCATTAACGTGACAGCAGTTATAACACACATTAGCTGTGGCAGCAACAACGTGATGAATGTTACACACATTTGCTGTGGTAGCAACAACGTGATAAATGTTACACACATTTGCTGTGGTAGCAACAACGTGATAAACATTACACACATTTGCTGTGGTAGCAACAACGGTATAAATGTTACACACATTTGCTGTGGTAGCAACAACGTGATAAATATTACACACATTTGCTGTGGTAGCAACAACGTGATAAATGTTACACACATTTGCTGTTATAGCAACAACGTGATAAATGTTACACACATTTGCTGTGGTAGCAACAATTTGATCAATGTTACACACATTTGCTGTTGTAGCAACAACGTGATAAATGTTACACACATTTGCTGTGGTAGCAACAACGTGATAAATATTACACACATTTGCTGTGGTAGCAACAACATGATAAATATTACACACATTTGCTGTGGTAGCAACAACGGTATAAATGTTATACACATTTGCTGTGGTAGAAACAACGGTACAGCTGTTATAACACATTAGTTGTGGTAGCAGCAACGTGGGCAAACTTACATACGCATTAGCTGTTGTAAGAACAACGTAACAGCAGTTGTACACATAGGAGTGTATCACATGTTGTTATAGCTACAACGTGTGATAGTAAAAACAGGCCAAAAGTTACTGTAGCAGTGGTAGCAACAGTGTTACGGCATTTTAACACATTAGCTGTGGTAACAACACTGTGACAGATGTTACACATTAGCTGTGGTAACAAAACAACGTGACGGATGTTACACACATTAGCTATGGTAGAGATAACGTGACAGAAGTTACATACATCAGCTGTGGCAGCAACAACGTGAGAGAAGTTACAAAAATTAGCTGTGTCGGCAACAACGTGACAAGTGACATACATTAGCTTGGGTAGCAACAATGTGACGGACGTTACGCATATTAGTTAGGTTTGCAACAACGTAACAAAGGTTACACCTAAAATATATTAAAACTCAATAACAATCATGTTGATGTTTTGCAGGCAACACCATAATTCTGAGAGTCAAGTCAGGGGAGAAAGTCTACATCAAGGGTTTCTGGGAACTATCAACCATGGCTGGCGACCACTACGGCTCATTCAGTGGCTTCTTGATTAGTCTGTGAGCCAACTAGGAACATTCGAACCAATAGATCAGAGGACCACAAACGTCAGTGAACCAGGGCGCAATAGAACAGTCAGTGAACCAGGGCGCAATAGAACAGTCAGTGAACCAGGGCATAATAGAACAGTCAGTGAACCAGGGCGCAATAGAACAGTCAGTGAACCAGGGCATAATAGAACAGTCAGTGAACCAGGGCGCAATAGAACAGTCAGTGAACCAGGGCACAATTGAACAGTCAGTGAACCAGGGCGCAATAAAACAGTCAGTGAACCAGGGCGCAATAGAACAGTCAGTGAACCAGGGTGCAATAGAACAGTCAGTGAACCAGGGTGCAATAGAACAGTCAGTAAATCAGGGCGCAATAGTACAGTCAGTGAACCAGGGCACAATAGAACAGTCAGTGAACCAGGCCGCAATAGAACAGTCATTGGACCAGGCAGCAATAGAACAGTCATTGAACCAGGCCGCAATAGAACAGTCATTTAACCAGGGCGCAATTGAACAGGCATTTAACCAGGGCGCAATATAACAGTCATTTAACCAGGGCGCAATAGAACAGTCATTTAACCAGGGCGCAATAGAACAGTCATTTAACCAGGGCGCAATAGAACAGTCGGTGAACCAGGGCGCAATAGAACAGTCGGTGAACCAGGGCGCAATAGAACAGACGGTGAACCAGGGCGCAATAGAACAGTCACTGAACCAGGGCGCAATAGATTTTTCAGGGTCTAGATTAGTTAATTAACAAATGAGAACAGATTAATTAATGAACTTGGGAGGGATAAATAAGTCAGTGAACTGTGAAGGGATGGATTAGTTGCTGAACTATGAAGAAATAGATTAGTCAGTTAACTAGGGAGGAGGATATTAGTCAGTGAACTATAGACGGATAGATTTGTCAGTGAACTAAGTAGGAATACATTTGTCAGTGAACTAGCGAGAAATTCATTAGTTAGTGAACTAGGGTGAAATTTATTAGTCACCTGACTAAGCAAGAATAAAGTAGTCAGTAAACTAGAGAGAGATAGATTGAGTCACTGATGAGTTAGAAAAATTTAATAAACCATATAGAACAGATAAGGCAGTTATTGTGTGGATAGTGGAGTTGTCGGTGAACATAGCACTAATACAAGAAAAATCAAATACCCACTTGTTTCATATTTTCCTGACTAAAACCTGGACTGACAGTCTCATTGATACAAAAAAATGTCTTTACAAATAAATTGGTTTCTTAAATAATTCATTTGCTTTGGACTGCGTTTGTTCCTACCGCTTGGTAATCATCTTGTTTGTTGAAATTATTTGCATTGTATCACTGAGACAACATTTATCACGTCTGAGATATTCAAACCAATTAATTTTAAAAATGCGGACACAAACAATACATGGCACAATTTACGTAACTGACAAGGACAGTGCCTTCCATGTGGTTTTCCACACACTCAACAGGCGATTGCTACGAACAGCCGAAGCTTTAACAATTAAAAGCAGCCCTCCCCCCTCCCCTTTCCTCCCTCCTTGAAGGCAGATGGAATTTATAGTAAATGTGTAGTTACGTTAGAAAATCACGTGACTACTGCGAATTTTCCGAGACTGGACAAATACGATGCATCGGAAGAAAATATTTGTATTTCAGTTAGATTTATTCATGTGATTGTTTTATGTTGTGTGTGCTTCCTTTTATGTTGATTAAACTTTGTAGTAACTCACCTGACAAAATACAGCGAAGTATGCCTGACAAAATATAGCGAAGTATGCCTGACAAAATACAGCGAAGTATGCCTGACAAAATATAGCAAAGTATGCCTGACAAAATACAGCAAAGTATGCCTGGCAAAATACAGCGAAGTATGCCTGACAAAATATAGCAAAGTATGCCTGACAAAAAACAATTGTGCGCTGCATTCTTTGTGTCTGCATTATTTAAATGTATCACATCATCCAATTGTGACTGTTCTGTCTAAATGTATCACATCATCCAACTGTGACTGTTCTGTCCAAATGTATCACATCATCCAACTGTGACTGTTCTGTCCAAATGTATCACATCATCCAATCGTGACTGTTCTGTCCAAATGTATCACATCATCCAATCGTGACTGTTCTGTCCAAATGTATCACATCATCCAATTGTGACTGTTCTGTCCAAATGTATCACATCATCCAATTGTGACTGTTCTGTCCAAATGTATCACATCATCCAATTGTGACTGTTCTGTCCAAATGTATCACATCATCCAATTGTGACTGTTCTGTCCAAATGTATCACATCATCCAATTGTGACTGTTCTGTCCAAATGTATCACTCGTGTTTGTCCAGGTTAAGCAGCCTCACAGATTTGACACTGATCACTTCAACCCCAACATCACAGTGTGGGTGTTTTCATTATACTGTTAATGTGTGTGTGTGTGTGTGTGTGTGTGTGTGTGTGTGTGTGTGTGTGTGTGTGTGTGAGTCTCTCTCTTTCTGAAAGTGTCTCTTAAATGGGCGGATTCTTTTCGCTTTGGATGGACTTACGTGAATCAACTAACGAGGACGTGTTACCTGTACATCATGTAGTTCACATCAAATGTTATCGGGTTACAAAACAAACACACGGTTTTAATTTTATAAAACATAGCCTTTTATCTTCTCTGTTTACATCAAGCAATAACATACATTCCAAGAAACCATTTCAGAGATACCTAGGAATTAAAACACCACAAAATTTAAATAACGTGGAATCCAAATGAAGTATACACAACAAATTGCCTTGGAACACAAATGGCACATAGTAACCAAAGGCCTGGCACATGCCACTCAGGCTACTGAGCTGACAAGGCAGGAGTTTAATCACCTTCACCAGCAGAAGAAGGAAGCAACTGCAGAAGATGTCTTCCAGGAAGGAAATAGGGGAAAGCTGGAATTATCGAGGCTAAGAAAATACCCTAACAGTCATATGTAAATTGCGAGCCTCTTTCCGGCGACTATTCGCATACCGGGGAAAAGCTTCCGCTGAGTTCAAGTCACCGCCGATAGTTTCCCTGCGCCACTAGGCGGTTTGCCTCATCCGTGCCTCTTATTAGAAAAAGCAGCTATGTGTTATGTCTGCAATCAGTTCCAGCTGATTAAATTATACTATCAGAGCTATGTGTTACATAGACTCGTGTTTCTAACCTGTGACTAACAACAGTTGTGTTTTCTATTAACCGCCATACGTCAAGATGCCCACACGTTTCAGTAATTCCATCCGTTGTCCACTGATGTGTGACAACCGAACGGTCACCCCTCGTAAACCTGTGCCCATCATTACCATAATGAGAAAAAAAATCAGAACAGTAAAACTGTCAGTCATCAATGAAAACATGTGGGAGAATTGTTGCACGAAAGACTCATAAGGCACGAACTGAAGCAACAGAAACTGAATTGTCGAAACGTCTAGAGGCCGTGTTGGTAAGCTCATGCATAGCTCCTCTCTGTTCTGTGCTTTTCTGTTCTGTAGCCCATCACCTGGATCCACCGCCTCCTTGGGTGACTTAATACTCGATTTTAGTCTCTCAACTTCCCCAGGTTCAGTGATGTAGATCTGGGGTATCTCTACTTCCCCTAGGTTCAGTGGTGTGGATCTGTGGTCTCTCTACTTCCGCTAGGTTCAGTGGAGTGAATCTGTAGTCTCTCTACTTCCCCTAGGTTCAGTGGTGTGGATCTGTGGTCTCTCTACTTCCGCTAGGTTCAGTGGAGTGAATCTGTAGTCTCTCTACTTCCCCTAGGTTCAGTGGTGTGGATCTGTGGTCTCTCTACTTCCGCTAGGTTCAGTGATGTGAATCTGTTGTATCTCTACTTCCCCTAGGTTCAGTGGTGTGGATCTGTGGTCTCTCTAATTCCGCTAGGTTCAGTGGAGTGAATCTGTAGTCTCTCTACTTCCCATAGGTTCAGTAGTGTGAATCTGTAGTCTCACTACTTCCCCTAGGTTCACTGGTGTGGATCTGTGGTATCTCTACTTCCGCTAGGTTCAGTGGTGTGGATATGTAGTATCTCCACTTCCGCTAGGTTTAGTGGTGTGGATCTGTGGTCTCCCTACTTCCGCTAGGTTCAGTGGTGTGGGTCAGTAACCTCTCTACTTTCCCTAGGTTCAGTGGTGTGGATCTGTGGTTTCTCTACTTCCGCTAGGTTCAGTGATGTGGATCGGTGGTCTCTCTACTTCCCCTAGCTAGGTTTAGTGATGTGGATCTGTGGTCTCTCTACTTCCCCTAGGTTTAGTGATGTGGATCTGTGGTCTCTCTACTTCCCCTAGCTAGGTTCAGTGATGTGGATCTGTGGTCTCTCTACTTCCCCTAGGTTTAGTGATGTGGGTCTGTGGTGTCTCTACTTCCCCTAGCTAGGTTCAGTGATGTGAATCTGTTGTATCTCTACTTCCCCTAGGTTCAGTGGTGTGGATCTGTGGTCTCTCTACTTCCCCTAGGTTGAGTGGTGTGGATCTGTGGTCTCTCTACTTCCCCTAGGTTTAGTGGTGTGGGTCTATGGTCTCTCTACTCCCCCTAGGTTTAGTGATGTGGATCTGTGGTCTCTCTACTTCCCCTAGGTTGAGTGGTGTGGATCTGTGGTCTCTCTACTTCCCCTAGGTTTAGTGGTGTGGGTCTATGGTCTCTCTACTCCCCCTAGGTTTAGTGATGTGGATCTGTGGTCTCTCTACTTCCCCTAGGTTGAGTGGTGTGGATCTGTGGTTTCTCTACTTCCGCTAGGTTCAGTGATGTGGATCTGTGGTCTCTCTACTTCCCCTAGCTAGGTTTAGTGATGTGGATCTGTGGTCTCTCTACTTCCCCTAGGTTTAGTGATGTGGATCTGTGGTCTCTCTACTTCCCCTAGCTAGGTTCAGTGATGTGGATCTGTGGTCTCTCTACTTCCCCGAGGTTTAGTGATGTGGGTCTGTGGTGTCTCTACTTCCCCTAGCTAGGTTCAGTGATGTGGATCTGTGGTCTCTCTACTTCCCCTAGGTTCAGTGGTGTGGATCTGTGGTCTCTCTACTTCCCCTAGGTTGAGTGGTGTGGATCTGTGGTCTCTCTACTTCCCCTAGGTTGAGTGGTGTGGATCTGTGGTCTCTCTACTTCCCCTAGGTTTAGTGGTGTGGGTCTGTGGTCTCTCTACTTCCCCTAGGTTTAGTGATGTGGATCTGTGGTCTCTCTACTTCCCCTAGGTTGAGTGGTGTGGATCTGTGGTCTCTCTACTTCCCCTTTGTTCAGTGGTGTGGATCTGTAATATCTCTACTTTCCCTAGATTCAGTGGTGTGGATCTGTAGTCTCTCTACTTCCGTTAGGTTCTGTGATGTGGATCTGTGGTCTCTCTACTTCCCTTAGGTTTAGTGATGTGGATCTGTGGTCTCTCTACTTCCCCTAGCTAGGTTCAGTGATGTGGATCTGTGGTCTCTCTACTTCCCCTATGTTTAGTGATGTGGGTCTGTGGTCTCTCTACTTCCCCTAGCTAGGTTTAGTGATGTGGATCTGTGGTCTCTCTACTTCCCCTAGGTTGAGTGGTAAGGATCTGTGGTCTCTCTACTTCCCCTTTGTTCAGTGGTGTGGATCTGTAATCTCTCAACTTTCCCTAGATTCAGTGGTGTGGATGTGTTATCTCTACTTTCCCTAGGTTCAGTTGTGTGGATCTGTAGTCTCTCTACTTCCCCTAGGTTCAGTGGTGTGGATGTGTTATCTCTACTTTCCCTAGGTTCAGTTGTGTGGATCTGTAGTCTCTCTACTTCCCCTAGGTTCAGTGGTGTGGATTTGTAATCTCTCGACTTCTCCTAGGTTCAGTGGTGTGGATCTGTGGTATCTCTACTTCCTCTAGATTCAGTGGTGGGGATCTGTGGTCTCTCTACTTCCGCTAGGTTCAGTGTTGTAGTCTTTCTACTTGTTATAGTTCAGTTCTGTAGTCACTCAGCGGGTACTAAGTTGATAAACCCTGTAAGCAAATCTGACATGTGAGTGTACACAACATTAGTCAGTCTTGATGTTAATGTTATCTACAATAATTGTTCTTGCTTAGTCTATAAGATGCTCTACGTGATTGAAAACATGTAAGTTATTTCACACATGTGTATGTATTAAAGCGATTGCGTTACTCACTGTCTGTTGCTCAGACTTCTCTGACAGATATTCTTTGCAGGAATACCTGGCTGTTCGCTGTCTATTCTCGAGAACAGACAACTACTATCATGTTACCTGCCGTCATCACATTTATGGCTGTGATTTCTGTGGTCTGTGGAGAAAGTGCTAGTAAGTCACCGGTCTTTGATAACATCTCACATGATGTGTATATATGTATGTATGTATTATTATCCTATTATTTTAAATAAGTATAACTTTCCCCCAGAATGGAGAGATTTTTAACGACAAGAAGAAACATATAGATAGAAGGGTGGAACGTTATCCAGAGCTATACGCGGTCAATCCTAAACTTACAGATGATGCTCTTAATGCCGTAAAGACCCTACCAAGTTTTGACTATCTAGACAATTCCAACAGTTGTAGAAGTTAGGTATGCTATTAATGGACTGGCTTCGGGGAAGGCCCCAGGAAGAAACTGAGTTCCTTTTTAGATAATCAGGCGTGGTAAAGCCATTGCAAGACCTGCAGACACCTCTTACTGTCTTGTTATTCGTCCAGTATAGGTAACCTTTGCAAGAACTGCACACACATCTCTTACTGTCTTGTTATTTCTCCTAGTATAGGAAACCATTGCAAGATCTGCACACATCTCTTACTGTCTTGTTATTTCCCCCAGTAAAGAAAATCATTGCAAAGACCTGCACACATCTCTTACTGTCTTGTTATTTCTCCTAGTATAGGAAACCATTGCAAGATCTGCACACATCTCTTACTGTCTTGTTATTTCCCCCAGTAAAGAAAATCATTGCAAAGACCTGCACACATCTCTTACTGTCTTGTTATTTCTCCTAGTATAGGAAACCATTGCAAGATCTGCACACATCTCTTACTGTCTTGTTATTTCCCCCAGTAAAGAAAATCATTGCAAAGACCTGCACACATCTCTTACTGTCTTGTTATTTCTCCTAGTATAGGAAACCATTGCAAGATCTGCACACATCTCTTACTGTCTTGTTATTTCTCCTAGTATAGGAAACCATTGCAAGATCTGCACACATCTCTTACTGTCTTGTTATTTCTCCTAGTATAGGAAACCATTGCAAGATCTGCACACATCTCTTACTGTCTTGTTATTTCTCCTCAGTATAGGAAACAATTGAAAGACAAGATATGCACACATCTCTTACTGTCTTGTTATTTCTCCTAGTATAGGAAACCATTGCAAGATCTGCACACATCTCTTACTGTCTTGTTATTTCCCCCAGTAAAGAAAATCATTGCAAAGACCTGCACACATCTCTTACTGTCTTGTTATTTCTCCTAGTATAGGAAACCATTGCAAGATCTGCACACATCTCTTACTGTCTTGTTATTTCCCCCAGTAAAGAAAATCATTGCAAAGACCTGCACACATCTCTTACTGTCTTGTTATTTCTCCTAGTATAGGAAACCATTGCAAGATCTGCACACATCTCTTACTGTCTTGTTATTTCTCCTCAGTATAGGAAACAATTGCAAGACAAGATATGCACACATCTCTTACTGTCTTGTTATTTCCCCCAGTAAAGAAAATCATTGCAAAGACCTGCACACATCTCTTACTGTCTTGTTATTTCTCCTAGTATAGGAAACCATTGCAAGATCTGCACACATCTCTTACTGTCTTGTTATTTCTCCTCAGTATAGGAAACAATTGCAAGACAAGATATGCACACATCTCTTACTGTCTTGTTATTTCCCCCAGTAAAGAAAATCATTACAAGACCTGCACACATCTCTTACTGTCTTGTTATTTCCCCTAGTGAAGGAAACCATTGCAAAGACCTGCACACATCTCTCACTGTCTTGTTATTTCCCCTAGTGAAGGAAACCATTGCAAAGACCTGCACACATCTCTTACTGTCTTGTTATTTCCCCCAGTATAGGAAACCATTGCAAGACAAGATCTGCACACATCTCTTACTGTCTTGTTATTTCCCCTAGTGAAGGAAACCATTGCAAAGACCTGCACACATCTCTTACTGTCTTGTTATCTCCCTCAGTATAGGAAACCATTGCAAGACCTGCACACATCTCTTACTGTCTTGTTATTTCTCCACAGTATAGGTAACCATTGCAAGATCTGCACACATCTCTTACTGTCTTGTTATTTCCCCTAGTGAAGGAAACCATTGCAAAGACCTGCACACATCTCTTACTGTCTTGTTATTTCTCCCAGTATAGGAAACCATTGCAAGTCAAGAACTGCACACATCTCTTACTGTCTTGTTATTTCCCCTAGTGAAGGAAACCATTGCAAAGACCTGCACACATCTCTTACTGTCTTGTTATTTCCCCTAGTGAAGGAAACCATTGCAAAGACCTGCACACATCTCTTACTGTCTTGTTATTTCCCCTAGTGAAGGAAACCATTGCAAAGACCTGCACACATCTCTTACTGTCTTGTTATTTCCCCTAGTGAAGGAAACCATTGCAAAGACCTGCACACATCTCTTACTGTCTTGTTATTTCCCCTAGTGAAGGAAACCATTGCAAAGACCTGCACACATCTCTTACTGTCTTGTTATTTCCCCTAGTGAAGGAAACCATTGCAAAGACCTGCACACATCTCTTACTGTCTTGTTATTTCCCCTAGTGAAGGAAACCATTGCAAAGACCTGCACACATCTCTTACTGTCTTGTTATTTCTCCCAGTATAGGAAACAATTGCAAGACAAGAACTGCACACATCTCTTACTGTCTTGCTATTTCCAGAATTATAGGAATGCATGACAAGAAGTGCTGACATCACTTACCTACTTGTTTCTTGCAGCTTTTGTGGCCTTTTCTGCTTCCATCGAGGAGAACAGACTGATTCCGCTCAACACGATACTGAAGTTCAACAATGTGCCCACAAACATTGGTAACGCATATAATAGTGCCACTGGGGTCTTCGTGGCTCCAAGGGTGAGTCTACAGCTCTTTATCGTTGTCATCATTATTATTACCATCACCATCGTTATTATCTTCATCATCATCATTGTCATTAGTCATATTTTGCTGTTATACATCACACAACTCTGTCAGCCAGTTGCCCATCCAAGTTCTAGCCTTGTAAACATACATTCGCGAGCGTATATCGAATCCAATCCGACTTCGCTTACTTCCTTCACCAAAGTTTATCGAAGAGTTTTTCGATGTCTTTGTTTCGTCAGTCGATTTGTTTCCTATTTCAACACTTGCTTTAATAACTTTTAACTCAGTATTGTTCAAGTGCTGGTGTTGACTGTCATACGTGTCAGCGAAATTCTGGGGGTTTCAAGTTAGGAAGGAAGTTACTCCTCTCCAAAACTTTCTATTGGCTGGGTTGTAGAGATCATGCGATACCCATGCATCAGGCTCCCTCTGATGGTTGACTTTAGTGAATCCAAAAGAAACATACCTTCACTTTTTTAGGAACAGTGCAAGTTGTAGAATCTGCCGCTCAGAGGAGCAGTGTTCCATCTTCTCTTAGACCAGCAGCCAACTGTGAGAGTGCTGCTCGCTGTCTCTCTGTTTCCCTCTGTTATGATGTCAGGCGTAGGAACACAGAGGAATAGTTAAAATACGACGATGACTTTGATACTGTTTATTGCGATAGCAAGTGAGTCTTTTGTCCTTGTCATAGATTGTCACAGTTCGTTTACTACACGCTGACGGCTGACTTGTTGAGTTGCTTTTCAATCTGAAATTTTTTTTCATGCAGGAGTCTTGCATCTAGATTTCAGTTATGGCAGGTGTTTACAGCCTCTCGTGGGTACAGTTTCAAGACAGTTCTGTATCCCTTGCATTCTAAGTCTTCTCTTCACCAGTTAACAATCACAATTCACTGCAGTCTCTATGTCCAGGCCACCTCTCTCTTACACGGTAAAACACCAACTAACTCGATCGTCCTTCGAAACCCTTGTTCCCTTCTCACAGAATTTGTTCACTCCCACATGTGATTAACTGTTCACTCCCACACGTGATTAACTGTTCACTCCCACACGTGATTAACTGTTCACTCCCACACGTGATTAACTGTTCACTCCCACACGTGATTAACTGTTCACTCCCACACGTGATTAACTGTTCACTCCCACAAGTGATTAACTGTTCACTCCCACACGTGATTAACTGTTCACTCCCACACGTGATTAACTGTTCACTCCCACACGTGATTAACTGTTCACTCCCACACCTGGTTAACTGTTCACTCCCACACGTGATTAACTGTTCACTCCCACACGTGATTAACTGTTCACTCCCACACGTGATTAACTTCTCTTGCATTACCCGTTTCTCACTGACCCGTAAAACCGCTACATCGTCTCAGAAAAACCCTTCGGAAATTCCAAGGAATTGCCTTCATTACACCCACCAAACAGGACAGGGAAGCTATAACAAAGTCAGCCCTGGTATAACAAGGTCACCCTAGCTATAACAAGGTCACCCTAGCTATAACAAGGTCAGCCCCGCTATAACAAGGTCAGACCTGCTATAACAAGGTCAGCCCTGCTATAACAAGGTCAGCCCTGCTATAACAAGGTCATCCCTGCTATAACAAGGTCAGACCTGCTATAACAAGGTCAGCCCTGCTATAACAAGGTCAGACCTGCTATAACAAGGTCAGACCTGCTATAACAAGGTCAGCCCTGCTATAACAAGGTCAGCCCCGCTATAACAAGGTCAGACCCGCTATAACAAGGTCAGCCCCGCTATAACAAGGTCAGCCCCGCTATAACAAACTCAGACCTGCTATAACAAAGTCAGCCCTGCTATAACAAGGTCAGACCCGCTAAAACCAGGTCAGTCCTGCTATAACAAGGTCAGCCCCGCTATAACAAAGTCAGCCCCGCTATAACAAAGTCAGCCCCGCTATAACAAAGTCAGACCTGCTATAACAAAGTCAGTCCTGCTATAACAAGGTCAGCCCTGCTATAACAAGGTCAGCCCCGCTATAACAAAGTCAGTCTAGCTATAACAAAGTCAGACCTGCTATAACAAGGTCAGCACTGCTATAACAAAGTCAGTCTAGCTATAACAAAGTCAGACTTGCTATAACAAAGTCAGCCCTGGTATAACAAGATCAGCCCCGCTATAGTAATGTCGGACTCAGTAGATAAGAGGAACTAACGACTAGTGTTATATTATGGCTCTATTATAGCTATACAACTCCTGTCAGACTAGTTCCACTTCTTTTTTGCATTGGTATTTTTTGGTCATTACACATTTCTGTGTCCCTTGGTGCCAGAACGAGGCCAGTATCTCGTCACATTCTTGCTGGAAAAGCTCTCAATACTGCGACTGAACAAGTATTGCGCCGATGTCTCGGCGGGTCTTATGTGCATCTAATTTGACGGCTCTCAATGAAATGATGTCACTCTGCACCTGTGATTACTGCAAACTGATGTGTATAACTTCTAATAATCTACCTAGCTACAAAGTGTGTTGGTCACGTGACTGCCAGCTGGAGACTATTTGTCCATCTACCTACCTGTCTGTTTGTCTGTTTATCGGTCCTTCTATCCATCTACGTATCCATTAATTCATTCACATACTGATTCATCCATACATTTATCCAGTGATTAATAAAACCATTCATTCATCCTTTCATTCATCAGTCTCTCTCTCCCTCTGTCTGTCTCTCTCTCTCTCTCTCTCTCTCTCTCTCTCTCTCTCTCTCTCTCTCTCTCTCTCTCTCTCTTTCTTTCTCTCTCTCTACCTATCTGACTAAACTGGTGGTATGGTTTTACTGTCATCAGACAGGAATATACGTGTTTCACTTCCACGCTCTGTCTGTACCCAAGCACGGATTCTGGATATGTCTGTACCACAACGATATTTGCCAGTTCAAGGCTCACGGGTACTCTGTTGATTCCCACAACATGGGAGGTAAGTCAGACCCTTCTCCCTTCAAGCCTTGCCTGTTGATTCCCACAACATAGGAGGTAAGTCAGACCCTTGTCCCTGCAAGCCTTGCCTGTTGATTCCCACAACATGGGAGGTAAGTCAGACCCTTGTCCCTGCAAGCCTTGCCTGTTGATTCCCACAACATGGGAGGTAAGTTAGACCGTTGTCCCTGCAAGCCTTGTCTGTTGATTCCCACAATATGGGAGGTAAGTCAGACCGTTGTCCCTGCAAGACTTGTCTGTTGATTCCCACAACATGGGAGGTAAAACATCCGCTTGTCCCTGCAATTCTTGTCTGCTGATTCTCACAAGATGGGAGGTAAGACACCCAGTTGTCCCTGCAATCCTTGTGTGTTGATTCCCACATGGAAGGGGAGAGGTAATGTTTTCCCTGCTAGTCTTATCAATAATTTCCACACCCTGAAAATTCAGAAAGCTTTTCACGTTATTGATTCAAATCAGTTAGGGCAACTATCAGCGGTTTATGTGCAGGTTAGAGTTCAATGTCAGCATCACTAATAAACAGTTCTAACTCTGTGGTTTGAAGGAGCGGAATTTAACAGTGGCACGAGAGTTCGGGTGGGAGGAGAGCTCGGGTGGCACGAGAGCTCGGGTGGGAGGAGAGCTCGGGTAGCACGAGAGCTCGGGTGAGAGGGGAGCTTGGTGGGAGGAGAGCTATCAGCGGTTTATGTGCAGGTTAAATTTCAATGTCAGCCTCAATGATAATCAGTTCTAACTCTGTGGATTCAGGGGGCAAAATTTAACGGTGGCACGAGAGCTCAGGTGGGAGGAGAGCTCGGGTGGGAGGAGAGCTCGGGTGGCACGAGAGCTCGGGTGGCACGAGAGCTCGGGTGGAAGGAGAGCTCGAGTGGCACGAGAGCTCGGGTGAGAGGGGAGCTTGGTGGGAGGAGAGCTGGGGTGAGAGGAGAGCTCGGATGAGAGAAGAGCTGGGGTGAGAGGAGAGCTGGGGTGAGAGGAGAGCTGGGGTGAGAGGAGAGCTGGGGTGAGAGGAGAGCTGGGATGAGAGGAGAGCTGGGTGAGAGGAGAGCTGGGTGAGAGGAGAGCTGGGTGAGAGGAGAGCTGGAGTGAGAGGAGAGCTGGTTGAGAGGAGAGCTGGGTGAGAGGAGAGCTGGGTGAGAGGAGAGCTGGGTGAGAGGAGAGCTGGGTGAGAGGAGAGCTGGGGTGAGAGGAGAGCTGGGTGAGATGAGAGCTGGGGTGGGAGCAGAGCTCTGATGAGAGGAGGCTGGGGTGAGAGGAGAGCTGGGGTGAGAGGAGAGCTGGGTGAGAGGAGAGCTCGGGTGAGAGGAGAGCTCGGGTGAGAGGAGAGCTCGGGTGAGAGCAGAGCTCGGGTGGGAGCAAAGCTTGGGTGAGAGGAGAGCGCGGGTGGGAGCAGAGCTCAGGTGGGAGCTGAGCTGGGGTGAGAGGAGAGCTCGTGAGAGGAGAGCTCGGGTGAGAGGAGAGCTTGGGTGGGAGCAGAATTCGGGTGAGAGGAGAGCTCGGGTGGGAGGAGAGCTCGAGTGGGAGCAGAGCTCTGGTGGGAGCAGAGCTCGGGTGGGAGTGGAGCTCGGGTGAGAGGAGAGCTCGGGTGGGAGGAGAGCTAGGGTGGGAGGAGAGCTGGATGAGAGGAGAGCTCAGGTGGGAGGAGAGCTGGGTGAGAGGAGAGCTCAGGTGGGAGGAGAGCTTGGGTGAGAGGATAACTGGGGTGAGAGGAGAGCTGGGGTGAGAGAAGAGCTCGTATGGGAGCAGAGCTCGGGTGAGAGGAGAGCTCGGGTGGGAGGAGAGCTCGTGTAGGAGGAGAGCTCGGGTGAGAGGAGAGCTCGGTGAGAGGAGAGCTCGTGTGGGAGGAGAGCTCGGGTGAGAGGAGAGCTAGGGTGGGAGGAGAGCTCGGGTGAGAGGAGAGCTTGGGTGGGAGGAGAGCTCGGGTGAGAGGAGAGCTGGGGTGGGAGGAGAGCTCGGGTGAGAGGAGAGCTGAGGTGGGAGGAGAGCTCGGGTGAGAGGAGAGCTCGGGTGGGAGCAGAGCTCGGGTGGGAGGAGAGCTCGGGTGGGAGGAGAGCTCGGGTGAGAGGAGAGCTGGGGTGGGAGGAGAGCTCGGGTGAGAGGAGAGCTGGGGTGGGAGGAGAGCTCGGGTGAGAGGAGAGCTCGGGTGGGAGCAGAGCTCGGGTGGTAGGAGAGCTCGGGTGAGAGGAGAGCTGGAGTGAGAGGAGAGTTTGGGTGAGAGGAGAGCTCGGGTGGGAGGAGAGCTCGGGTGGGAGGAGAGCTGGGGTGAGAGGAGAGCTCAGGTAAGAGGAGAGCTCGGGTGAGAGGAGAGCTGGAGTGAGATGAGAGCTCGGGTGAGAGGAGAGCTCGGGTGAGAGGAGAGCTGGGAGTTAGTAGACCTCGGGTGTGTGAGGACAACAAACACCACTACCAGCAAAAATATCGTAAATGGCACATATACTCTGTCTCGGACTGAGTTTGTTGGAACATTAACATGTGTAGACACACACACTGTCTCGGGCTGTAGTTTGTTGGAACATTAACATGTGTAGACACATACCCTGTCTCGGGCTGTAGTTTGTTGGAACATTAACATGTGTAGACACATACCCTGTCTCGGGCTGTAGTTTGTTGGAACATTAACATGTGTAGACACATACCCTGTCTCGGGCTGTAGTTTGTTGGAACATTAACATGTGTAGACACATACTCTGTCTCGGGCTGTAGTTTGTTGGAACATTAACATGTGTAGACACATACCCTGTCTCGGGCTGTAGTTTGTTGGAACATTAACATGTGTAGACACATACCCTGTCTCGGGCTGTAGTTTGTTGGAACATTAACAAGTGTAGACACATACCCTGTCTCGGGCATTAGTTTGTTGGAACATTACCATGTGTAGACACATACTCTGTCTCGGGCTGTAGTTTGTTGGAACATTAACATGTGTAGACACATACTCTGTCTCGGGCTGTAGTTTGTTGGAACATTACCATGTGTAGACACATACTCTGTCTCGGGCTGTAGTTTGTTGGAACATTACCATGTGTAGACACATACTCTGTCTCGGGCTGTAGTTTGTTGGAACATTACCATGTGTAGACACATACTCTGTCTCGGGCTGTAGTTTGTTGGAACGTAGCAGGTGAAACATTGTTGCCAGAAAAATGTACTTTCCAACCTAAGCACATCACACACGCACATGCACGTGCTCACACATACATTCACATAGTCACACATAGACACACACGCACACGCAGGTTCTCACAGATTTTTTTTTTTTTTTAATCCAGAAGCCATGAGTTGTTAACCATTAGGCTCGTTATTATGGATATCGCAACCCTTCGGCCTTCATTCCATGATAAATACCGTAAATCTGGGAGAGAAAGTGGCTTTTCTGCCTACCAACGGGCGTAAACCCGGACCGCAAGGAGTTCGTCACCCGGTCACCGCGCGATCCGGTTTAGCCAACTACGCTAGCGTGCGGGTCAAGCTCACACATACATACACAGTCACACACACACACACAGACACACACACACACGCATCTAAACTAATCGTTCACTTTGGTGATGGTGATGCTGACGACAAGAAATAATATTTGTTTGAAATAAAAATGTCGTCTGCAGGAAACACAATCATTCTGAGAGTCAAGTCTAACGAGAGAGTCTACGTGAAGTCTGCCCTACAGTCTTACATCCGTGGAGACGGTAACAACCAATATGCCAGCTTCTCCGGATTCTTGCTTAGTTCCTGGACAGCGCAGAAATAGATTAGTTTCTGAACAGTTGAGAAAACGATTAGTCTGGGAAAATTCTAGAAACAAATATGTGTAAAATTAATGCAGTCCTTGAACAGCCCTCGGACACATTTGTCTGTGTATAGATCAGGAATATAAAGAGTTTGTGAACAGCCCTCAGACACATTTGTCTGTGTATAGATCAGGAATAGAAAGAGTTTGTGAACAGCCCTCAGACACATTTGTCTGTGTATAGATCAGGAATAGAAAGAGTTTGTGAACAGCCCTTAGACACATTTGTCTGTGTTAGATCAGGAATGGAAAGAGTTTGTGAACAGCCCTCGGACACATTTGTCTGTGTATAGATCAGGAATAGAAAGAGTTTGTGAACAGCCCTCGGACACATTTGTCTATGTATAGATCAGGAATAGAAAGAGTTTGTGAACAGCCCTCAGACACATTTGTCTGTGTCTAGATCAGGAATGAAAAGAGTTTGTGAACAGCCCTCGGACACATTTGTCTGTGTCTAGATCAGGAATGGAAAGAATTTGTGAACAGCCCTCGGACACATTTGTCTATGTATAGATCAGGAATAGAAAGAGTTTGTGAACAGCCCTCGGACACATTTGTCTATGTATAGATCAGGAATAAAATGAGTTTGTGAACAGCCATCGAACATATTAGTTCTGGAAAAGGCAGGGATAAAATGAGTTTGTATACAGTCACGAATTGACTGAGCAGAAACCAGGTCAGAAATAGATTAGTCAGTGAAGATTTCAGAAATACCTTCGCCAGTGATCAAACAGTCCCGAAAAAAGATCTTGAGAAAAGACGACAACTCCATTAAAAATGGTACGCTGACGAGAGATTTATACACATACAATTGTTACTGCTTCTCTCCCCGACATAAGTTGAACCTTTGAAATAAAACTATCTACATCACTATTGATTTCAAGTTGAATTCTTATGTTGTTGCCTTTCACATGTTTGTTTTAACTCTTTTCTTTCAAAGCGGACATACACTGTCAAGCGTTAGATATCACTAGCGCCTACACATCTCTCACACAGTGTCAAGTGTTAGATATCGCTAGCGCCTACATATCTCTCACACAGTGTCAAGTGTTAGATATCGCTAGAGCCTACATATCTCTCACACAATGTCAAGTGTTAGATATCACTAGCGCCTACATATCTCTCACACAGTGTCAAGTGTTAGATATCGCTAGCGCCTAGAAATCCCTCACACAGTGTCTAGTGTTAGATATCACTAGCGCCTACACATCTCTCACACAGTGTCAAGTGTTAGATATCACTAGCACCTAGATATCTCTCACACACTGTCAGGTGTTAGATATCACTAGCGCCTACATATCTCTCACACAGTGTCAAGTGTTAGATATCACTAGCGCCTAGATATCTCTCACACACTTTTTCTTCTTCTTTTGTCAAAATCTGCTTGTGCCGCTAGGCGTCGCAGTCTATCAGATGATCGGCAACCAAGCCAGGGCGCCCTCAGTCGCTTCATATGCCGTGATGTTATGAAGTCTCAAGTTGTCAGTGACTCATTCAATCCATCTTCTTCTTGGTCTTCCCCTGCCTCTTGGTGTTTCGATTTTCATGTTGTATGCTCTTGATGCTGGCATCGTTGGTTCCATTCTGATTAGGTGACCAAACCATTTCATTCTTTGCTTCTCAATAAATTTAACGATGGGTATGGTTCCAATAGTTCTTGTAATCGCATCGTTTCTCACTCGATCTCTTCTGGTTTTATTCGCAGCCATTCTCAAACATCTCATTTCACAGGTGGTTAGTTCTCACAGTGTCCAGTGTTAGATATCACTCATCATCATCATGTAACAGGTCCTTTGCAGAACGTAGCTCTCATCACAGTCTGCCTAAAAGAAACTCGGTCTCTCGCCAGTTCTCCCGCCTCATGCACTTTCACACTCAACTAGTCACTTATATCCTGTGCCCATCTTCGTGTCGGTCAGCCCCTGCCCCTTCTTCCGGGTACCATGCCTTCTGCTGTAATTTTTTCCAATCCGTCATGGTGCTTGATATGACCAAAATATGTCAGCTTTCGACAAAGGATGCTGTTTATTAGCCAATCTTCCTTGATGTTCAGATCTTTTAAGATGTCAATATTTCTCTTCTTCTTTGTCCAAGATATTCTGAGAATCTTTCTATAGCATTTCAGCTCAAAAACCCCTATTCTCTTTCTCAAGAACTGAGAGATAGTCCACGACTCACATCAGTATGTAGCCACAGGGAAGATGCATGCTCTCAAAATTCTAATTTTGATCTTGTCAGGTGTTAGACATGTTGGGCCAACATATCGTGGAGTCTTGTCAAAAAGTCTTACACGACGAAGTTATCCAGCCTAGCCAGGCGTCTCTGAAACAAAAAAAATTCTGATTGGGATAAGGTCCCGTTGTTCCACCCTCCCCCGTTTGTTGTGCCACTGTGAGCTATGTCCTCCAGTGCCATGTTCAGTAAAAGTGCCTTTCTCTGGCTGAAATATTTCATTGCCTTTCTAGACCTCTCCTTTCCCTCTCTGTCTGTCTGAATCTAGAAAATGTATGTAAAGACTATTTTTGCGTTGATGAATTGCGTCTCATTCTGCTGGACAGCCTCACTTCTAGAGCATCTATGCTCCTTCTCTATTACTTGGGTATTGTACAGGTTTCTGAGCCAGAATGAAGTGGTTGGTAGTGTCTGGCTACTACATATGTGTCTGTGCTTGTCATGTGTGTGTGTGTGTGTGTGTATGGCTACTTACCAGTGTGTGCATTTAGTTATCTGCGTGTCTGCTAATTGTCTGTCTGACAGTGCAGGCGCATATGTGTCTGTGCTTGTCATGTGTGTGTGTGTGTGTGTATGTGTGTGTGTGTATGTATGTCTACATAAATGTCTTCTAGTCAGTCTTTCTTTTACCAGTCGATTTGTCTTCTTTCATTTATTTTTTGCAACAAGATGTATACAGGCGTACGTATGTTTTTGTCTGTATCTTTTTAATCATGTTTGTCTGAGTCTACCTGCCTGTGTCAGCCCGTGTCTGTCTATGCTGTTCTATGTGTCTGTCTATGCTGTTCTGTGTGTCTGTCTATGCTGTTATATGTATCTGTCTATGCTGTTCTGTGTGTCTGTCTATGCTGTTCTATGTGTCTGTCTATGCTGTTATGTGTGTCTGTCTATGCTGTTATATGTGTCTGTCTATGCTGTTCTGTATGTCTGTCTATGCTGTTATATGTGTCTGTCTATGCTGTTCTGTATGTCTGTCTATGCTGTTATATGTGTCTGTCTATGCTGTTATGTGTGTCTGTCTATGCTGTTATGTGTGTCTGTCTATGCTGTTCTGTATGTCTGTCTATGCTGTTCTATGTGTCTGTCTATGCTGTTCTATGTGTCTGTCTATGCTGTTCTATGTGTCTGTCTATGCTGTTATGTGTGTCTGTCTATGCTGTTATGTGTGTCTGTCTATGCTGTTATGTGTGTCTGTCTATGCTGTTATGTGTGTCTGTCTATGCTGTTATATGTGTCTGTCTATGCTGTTCTGTATGTCTGTCTATGCTGTTATGTGTGTCTGTCTATGCTGTTATGTGTGTCTGTCTATGCTGTTATGTGTGTCTGTCTATGCTGTTCTATGTGTCTGTCTATGCTGTTCTATGTGTCTGTCTATGCTGTTCTATGTGTCTGTCTATGCTGTTATATGTGTCTGTCTATGCTGTTCTGTGTGTCTGTCTATGCTGTTCTGTATGTCTGTCTATGCTGTTTTGTGTGTCTGTCTATGCTGTTATGTGTGTCTGTCTATGCTGTTATGTGTGTCTGTCTATGCTGTTATGTGTGTCTGTCTATGCTGTTTTGTGTGTCTGTCTATGCTGTTATGTGTGTCTGTCTATGCTGTTTTGTGTGTCTGTCTATGCTTTTATGTGTGTCTGTCTATGCTGTTTTGTGTGTCTGTCTATGCTGTTTTGTGTGTCTGTCTATGCTGTTCTATGTGTCTGTCTATGCTGTTATGTGTGTCTGTCTATGCTGTTATATGTGTCTGTCTATGCTGTTCTGTATGTCTGTCTATGCTGTTATGTGTGTCTGTCTATGCTGTTATGTGTGTCTGTCTATGCTGTTATGTGTGTCTGTCTATGCTGTTATGTGTGTCTGTCTATGCTGTTCTGTATGTCTGTCTATGCTGTTATGTGTGTCTGTCTATGCTGTTATGTGTGTCTGTCTATGCTGTTCTTTGTGTCTGTCTATGCTGTTCTATGTGTCTGTCTATGCTGTTTTGTGTGTCTGTCTATGCTGTTCTATGTGTCTGTCTATGCTGTTCTGTATGTCTGTCTATGCTGTTCTATGTGTCTGTCTATGCTGTTCTATGTGTCTGTCTATGCTGTTCTATGTGTCTGTCTATGCTGTTCTATGTGTCTGTCTATGCTGTTCTATGTGTCTGTCTATGCTGTTATATGTGTCTGTCTATGCTGTTCTGTGTGTCTGTCTATGCTGTTCTGTATGTTTGTCTATGCTGTTTTGTGTGTCTGTCTATGCTGTTTTGTGTGTCTGTCTATGCTGTTATGTGTGTCTGTCTATGATGTTTTGTGTGTCTGTCTATGCTGTTTTGTGTGTCTGTCTATGCTGTTTTGTGTGTCTGTCTATGCTGTTTTGTGTGTCTGTCTATGCTGTTCTATGTGTCTGTCTATGCTGTTATGTGTATCTGTCTATGCTGTTATGTGTGTCTGTCTATGCTGTTATGTGTGTCTGTCTATGCTGTTATGTGTGTCTGTCTATACTGTTCTATGTGTGTGTCTATGCTGTTCTGTATGTCTGTCTATGCTGTTCTGTATGTCTGTCTATGCTGTTCTATGTGTCTGTCTATGCTGTTCTGTATGTCTGTCTATGCTGTTCTGTATGTCTGTCTATGCTGTTCTGTATGTCTGTCTATGCTGTTATGTGTGTCTGTCTATGCTGTTCTATGTGTCTGTTTATGCTGCTCTATGTGTCTGTCTATGCTGTTCTATGTGTCTGTCTATGCTGTTCTGTATGTGTGTCTATGCTGTTCTAGGTGTCTGTCTATGCTGTTCTATGTGTCTGTCTATGCTGTTCTATGTGTCTGTCTATGCTGTTCTGTATGTCTGTCTATGCTGTTCTGTATGTCTGTCTATGCTGTTCTATGTGTCTGTTTATGCTGCTCTATGTGTCTGTCTATGCTGTTCTGTGTGTCTGTCTATGCTGTTTTGTGTGTCTGTCTATGCTGTTCTGTATGTCTATCTATGCTGTTCTGTGTGTCTGTCTATGCTGTTTTATGTGTCTCTCTATGCTGTTATGTATGTCTGTCTATGCTGTTCTGTATGTCTGTCTATGCTGTTCTGTATGTCTGTCTATGCTGTTCTGTATGTCTGTCTATGCTGTTCTGTATGTCTGTCTATGCTGTTCTGTATGTCTGTCTATGCTGTTCTGTGTGTCTGTCTATGCTGTTCTGTATGTCTGTCTATGCTGTTCTGTATGTCTGTCTATGCTGTTCTGTGTGTCTGTCTATGCTGTTCTGTGTGTCTGTCTATGCTGTTCTGTATGTCTGTGATGTTCTCCTGAACATGACCTTACATGTATCCCTCTGTAAGTTGGCAACAGATAACACAGAGACCTATCTAAGATCTACAGTCGAGTTTTCTCTATGCGCTGACAAGTGGTTATACAGAAACCCATCCAGACTTATACTCGTGATCTGTCTATAAGCTGGTAACTAGTGATCCATTTATGTTCTTAAGTCGAGAGTGCTCTACAAAGAGGCAACTGGTTCAATCCTTCAAGTATGGTGATGGTAGATAGGGAAGAATGATAGGCTTAGCGAAAGACAGTACATCAGTTTAGGTTCAGGTTTAGGTTGAGACAACGCATCTACATCATGGCACAAGGGGTAACGCATAAGTGCTCCGTTCTACTTCTGACACAAGCCTTAGTCCGAAAAATCTCTGCCCAGTAAAGGAACTCTTCAGCAACGTCGATGCCACTGAAATACTTTGGGTTTGTTTGGTTTTTTTTAAACTGTATATTTTTCCCAGCAGCGTCGTGAGGCTACTCTTTTCAAATTCCAACTGCCAAAAGATTTTTGTACTTAAGTAACAATACACACGGGCGTCTGATCTTACCTGCAACAAAAACCAAGGGTAATTACTCGAGGTCAACGCGACCAAATCCCAGCCTTCACCGGGGCTTGAAACAAACCCTCTAGCACTGGACGCAGACGCCATGCCCCGAGACCACGCAGCCCGCGACAGTAGATCAATGCCATACATTAAAGTACACCTGTGCCTCATAGTGCATCAGTGCCTGATAGCACATCAGTGCTAGACAGTAAATACGTCGGTGCCAGACAGTAAATACATCAGTGCTAGAATTACATCAGCGCCAGACAGTAGATACATCAGTGCTAGACAGTAAATACGTCAGTGACAGACAGTAAATACATCAGTGCTAGAATTACATCAGCGCCAGACAGTAAATACATCAGTGCTAGACAGTACATCAGTTCCAGACAGTAAATACCTCAGTGCTAGACAGAACACCAGTTCCTGACAGTAAAAACATCAGTGCCAGACAGTACATCAGTGCCTGACAGTACATTAATACGAGACAGTAAATACATCAGTGTCAGACAGTAGGAACATCAGTGCCTGACAGTACATCAGTGCCAGACAGTACATCAGTGCCTGACAGTACATCAGTGCCAGACAGTAGGAACATCAGTTCCAGACAGTAAATACATTAGGGCCAGACAGTACATAAGTGCCAGACAGTACATCAGTGCCAGACAGTACATCAGTGCCAGACAGTACACCAGTTGCAGACAGCGAGAAAGGAATATCCGGTACAACCCGATTCAATCATTTAACAAACACAGCAAGTATGTGATGACAGACAAAGGGTGTAACATGAAAAGTTGTTGATCCCTCAAGGGTATGACAGGACAAGTTGTTGATCTCTCAAGGGTGTGACAGGACAAGTTGTTAATCTCTCAAGGGTGTGACAAGATAAGTTGTTGATCTCTCAAGGGTGTGATAGAACAATAGGTTAATCTCTCAGTGGTGTGACAAGATAAATTGTTGATCTCTCAAGTGTGTGACGGGACAATTTGTTGATCTCTTAAGGGTGTGACAGGACAAGTTGTTGATCCCTCAAGGGAGTGACAGGACAAGTTGTTGATCTCTCAAGAGTGTGACAGGACAAGTTGTTGATCTCTCAAGGGTGTGACAAGATAAGTTGTTGATCTCTAAAGGGTGTGACAGGACAAGTTGTTGATCTCTCAAGTGTGTGACGGGACAAGTTGTTGATCACTCAAGTGTGTGACAGGACAGGTTGTTGATCTCTTAAGGGTGTGACAGGACAAGTTGTTGATCTCTCAAGTGTGTGACACGACAAGTTGTTATTCTCTCAAGTGTGACAGGACAAGTTGTTGATCTCTCAAGTGTGTGACAGGACAAGTTGTTATTCTCTCAAGCGTGTGACCAGATAAGTTGTTGCCCTCTCAAGTGTGGGAAAGGACAACTTGTTATTTTCTCAAGTGTGTGACAGGACAAGTTGTTGATCTCTCAAGTGTGTGACAGGACAACTTGTTATTCTCTCAAGTGTGTGACAAGACAACTTGTTATTCTCTCAAGTGTGTGACAGGACAGCGTTTTAATCTCCCAAGTGTGCGCCATAACAAGTTGTTTCAGTGACTTACGTGCTACCTTCTAAATATGTCAAAGGCTTGCCAAATAATAGGCTTGGGTAAACCAGCAGATTGTGACCATGAGATTAGATACAGGTGAAACCATTAGATTAGATACAGGTAAAACCAATAGATTAGGTACAAGTAAAACCATTAGATTAGATACAAGTAAAACCATTAGATTAGATACAAGTAAAACCATTAGATTAGATACAAGTAAAACCATTAGATTAGATACAAGTGAAACCAATAGATTAGGTAGAAGTGAAACAAATAGATTAGGTAGAAGTAAAACCATTAGATTAGATACAAGTGAAACCATTAGATTAGATACAAGTTAAACCATTGGATTAGATACAGGTGAAACCATTAGATTAGATACAGGTGAAACCATTAGATTAGATACAGGTGAAACCATTAGATTAGATACAGGTGAAACCGTTAGATTAGATACAAGTGAAACCATTAGATTAGATACAAGTGAAACCATTAGATTAGATACAAGTGAAACCATTAGATTAGATACAAGTGAAACCATTGGATTAGATACAGGTGAAACCATTAGATTAGATACAAGTGAAACCATTAGATTAGATACAAGTGAAATCATTAGATTAGATACAAGTTAAACCATTAGATTAGATACAGGTGAAACCATTAGATTAGATAGAAGTGAAACCATTAGATTAGATTCAAGTGAAACCAATAGATTAGGTACAAGTAAAACCATTAGATTAGATACAAGTAAAACCATTAGATTAGATACAAGTAAAACCATTAGATTAGATACAAGTAAAACCATTAGATTAGATACAAGTGAAACCAATAGATTAGGTAGAAGTGAAACAAATAGATTAGGTAGAAGTAAAACCATTAGATTAGATACAAGTGAAACCATTAGATTAGATACAAGTTAAACCATTAGATTAGATACAGGTGAAACCATTAGATTAGATACAAGTGAAACCAGTGGATTAGATACAAGTGAAACCATTAGATTAGATACAAATGAAACCATTAGATTAGATACAAGTAAAACCATTAGATTAGATACAAGTAAAACCATTAGATTAGAATGAAGTCGAGAATTTAAGTTAATTTTTTTTTCTAATGATTAGAGTCAAATGACTTGATCGTATGGCACGATGACTGTGAAGACGAAGATGTAGAGGAAAAAGAAACACAAAAAAAGGAAAGGATGACAGAGTAAAAGAAAGAAAGAATGAAAGAAAGAATGAAAGGATCGAAGGAAGAAAGGAAGGATAAAAAGAGGCTTAGGATAAGAAAAAAAAGGTGGGAAGAACAAAAGTAAAATATGGCGTGGATATAATAGGAAAAACAAGAGAGAAAGAAAGACAGAAAGAATGAAATAATGGAAGGTAAAGAACAAATGAATTAAGAAATGAAGAAAGGAAAATGGAAAGAAAGAAAGAATTAAAGAAAGGAGGAAAAAAAGGAAAGAGGGAATGAAAGATGGAGGAATGAAAAAAGAAAGAAAGAATAAATGAAAAGGGTAGGCAGACATGAAAAACAGCAGAGAGGACTGAAGATGGACTAAAGGAACTAGGAGGAGGATAAGAAGCTCTAACATAAAGGCCACATTTGTGCAGTCTGAGTTGTGACTGGCCAAGTTTGGAGATAAATAACCGACAAGCTACATTAAAATATTTCAACCTGTTAGTTTATTGTAAACGACACAGTGTTCAGATAAGGTTGTCCACGACACAGTGTTCAGACAAGGTTGGCCACGACACAGTGTTCAGACAAGGTTGTCCACGACACATTGTTCACACAAGGAAATAATCATCGATATAATTCGGATGTAGTCTCATGGAATGTGTTGACCGTCCTAGCAGCATTAATTGAGACTGACCAAGTATCCATTGAAGGAAGAGTAGGTGTTTTCACTGTTTTCGTAGATGAAGGACTTGTGGAAGGCTCTCACGAAGACTTTCTCTCCAGACTTGACCCGCGAAAGCACAGCATTACCTGCCGAGGGTCAACCATCATAAATAGATAACCAAATAATTAAATAGATAAAAAAGTCAAACATGCAGCAAAGCACGCCATCCAAACACCAACATTTATCTTAAATCTGGCTCATTGGCACATCCGCTGAGTCAGATGTTAAGCAACCCACCATGTGGTTTAAATATAGATGGTAAATTTTACGCTCGTCTTCTCATAAGCACACCGCTAAACACTAGCTCGCTTCTGATTGGACGACCTACTGACCACTTTACCACTGATAGGTTGGCCTCGGCAGATCCGACTTTCACACAAAGACACGAAGATATTCCGCACTCGCGCTCATACCGCGTCTTGTATATTTCACCATGCCAGAGCTTTTAACACTTCTAAAACATTTGGATACTGTGTCTAAAACACAACACCCCTAGAGAGTGACAAACCTATGTCAAAGGTCTAGCACACAAGACCCCTAGAGAGTGGCAAACCTTTGTCAAAGGTCTAACACACAAGACCCCTAGAGAGTGACAAACCTATGTCAAAGGTCTAACACACACGACCCCTAGAGAGTTACAAACCTATGTCCAAGGTCTAACACACACGACCCCTAGAGAGTGACAAACCTATGTCAAAGGTCTAACACACACGACACCTAGAGAGTGACAAACCTATGTCAAAGGTCTAACATACAAGACCCCTAGAGAGTGACAAACCTATGTCACAGGCAGTATCTTTCTCAGAATTAAAATCGTAAATGCCTGACAAAAACAGACTGCGGCACCAATAACCTCGACCACGGTAGACTAGTCCAACCAACCTATCATCGGAGTTGACCTACAACCGGCGATGAGTAAATGGGGAGACCAGCGTAAAATTCACCGTTTAGATTATAATGCAAAGAGACATTAAAATATGTTTTTACATTCAGAGAAAGGTTTACTCAGACAGTTTAACTGACGATACAGTTTGTTTATCTAGTGCTATAGATATCTAGTAGCATCTATACCTAGTTTAATGTTTACCTAGTGAAATGTTTATCTAGTGCTATGGATATCTAGTATCATCTCTACCTGGTGTAATGCTTACCTAGTGAAATGTTTATCTAGTGCAATGGATATCTAGTATCATCTATACCTGGTGTAATGTTTACCTAGTGAAATGTTTATCTAGTGCTATGGATATCTAGTATCATCTCTACCTGGTGTAATGTTTACCTAGTGAAATGTTTATCTAGTGCAATGAATATATAGTATCATCTATACCTAGTGTAGTTTTTAACCTAGTGAAATGTTTTATTTCCGGTTCCACAACTGGCTTGACACTATCAAAGTTAAAGCTAGGTCAGTATATAGTTTACATAAAACAGGGAGTGTCTGTCAGAGAGTCTCGGAGAGAGCGAGGTGAGAGACAGTCGGACAGAGATAGTGAGAGGCAGTCTAGAAAAGAGAGAGTCTGAGAGAGTCTAACAGAGAGAGTGAGAGGCAGTCTGGAAAAGAGAGAGTCTGAGAGAGAGAGAGAGAGAGAGTCTGAGAGACAGCGAGAGAGTCTGAGAGAAAGTCTGACAGAGTGAGTCTAGCAGAGAGAGTGAGAGGCAGTCTAGAAAAAATAGCGTCTGAAAGAGAGTCTGAGAGGGTTTAAGAGAGTCTGAGAGAGGGAAAGAGTCTATGAGAGAATCCAATAGTGTGAGAGAGAGAGAGAGTCTGAGAGAGTGAGAGAGAGTCTAAGAGAGAATCTGAGAGACAGAGCAACCTAGGGGTGTGAAGCAGGTGGGTAAAGAGGTAAAAGGCATAAAAGACGGCTAGAAGAACTTAGGCTCAGCTTTCTAAGCCTGTCGGGTGGGACATGTCATACGTAAAACACAAACAAGTAACCCAGCACCACCCAGAGTTGTACAATCGGATATCATCCAGAATTGTCGTGTACTGGTCATGACACATAGTTCTCGTTTTGCTGACAATACCCATATTTGTGGTTTAGCTAACATCACCCCATATTTGTAGTTTACCTGACATCACATAGATTTACAGAGGAAAGGCATATAACCAGACTACGACCGGTACCCTCAGTATTGGAACTCTGCGCTGGCTGCTGAAGATGAGGACAAAGCATGCATGGGAATGCCCCGAGTGCTGTTATGTCAATTCTTGACTCAACTCAACTCATCACATAGATTTATGGTGCCTGACATCACCCCTACGTGTGGTTCACATGACATCACCCCTACGTTCGGATTACCAGAAATCACCCCTACGTGTGGTTTATCTAGCATATTTCATACCGGTGGTTTACCAAACATTAACCATACATGTGGTTTATCTGACTTCACCCAAACGTTTTGTTTACCAAAAATCACACCTACGTGGGGTTTACATGACATTACACATACATGTGGTTTACCTGATATCACACATACACGTGGTTTACCTGAAATCACACATAAATGTGGTTTACCTGACATCACACATACATGTGGTTTACCTTACATCACACATACATTGGTTTACCTGACATCACACATACATTGGTTTACCTGACATCACACATACAAGTGGTTTACCAGAAATCACACATACAAGTGGTTTACCTGACATCACACATACAAGTGGTTTACCAGAAATCACACATACAAGTGGTTTACCTGACATCACACATACAAGTGGTTTACCTGACATCACACATACATGTGGTTTACCTGAAATCACACATAAATGTGGTTTACCTGACATCACACATACATGTGGTTTACCTGACATCACACATACATATGGTTTACCTGACATCACACATACACGTGGTTTACCTGACATCACACATACATGTGGTTTACCTGACATCACACATACAAGTGGTTTACCTGACATCACACATACATATGGTTTACCTGACATCACACATACATATGGTTTACCTGACATCACACATGCATGTGGTTTACCTGACATCACACATACATATGGTTTACCTGACATCACACATACACGTGGTTTACCTGACATCACACATACATGTGGTTTACCTGACATCGCACATACATGTGGTTTACCTGACATCACACATACATATGGTTTACCTGACATCACACATACATGTGGTTTACCTGACATCACACATACAAATGGTTTACCTGACATCACACATACAAGTGGTTTACCAGAAATCACACATACAAGTGGTTTACCTGACATCACACATACAAGTGGTTTACCTGATATCACACATACACGTTGTTTACCTGACATCACACATACATGTGGTTTACCTGACATCACACATACATGTGGTTTACCTGACATCACACATACATGTGGTTTACCTGACATCACACATACATATGGTTTACCTGACATCACACATACATGTGGTTTACCTGACATCACACATACATGTGGTTTACCTGACATCACACATACAAGTGGTTTACCAGAAATCACACATACAGGTGGTTTACCAGAAATCACACATACGTGTGGTCTACCTGACATCACACATACAAGTGGTTTACCTGAAATCACACATACAAGTGGTTTACCTGATATCACACATACATGTGGTTTACCAGAAATCACACATACATGTGGTTTACCTGACATCACACATACATGTGGTTTATCTGACATCACACATACATATGGTTTACCTGATATCACACATACATATGGTTTACCTGACATCACACATACATGTGGTTTACCTGATATCACACATACACGTGGTTTACCTGACATCACACATACATGTGGTTTACCTGACATCACACATACATATGGTTTACCTGACATCACACATACACGTGGTTTACCTGACATCACACATACATATGGTTTACCTGACATCACACATACATGTGGTTTACCTGACATCACACAGACACGTGGTTTACATGACATCACACATACATGTGGTTTATTAGAAATCACACATACATGTGGTTTACCTGATATCACACATACAAGTGGTTTACCTGACATCACACATACAAGTGGTTTACCTGATATCACACATACAAGTGGTTTACCTGATATCACACATACAAGTGGTTTACCTGATATCACACATACATGTGGTTTACCTGACATCACACATACAAGTGGTTTACCAGAAATCACACATACATGTGGTTTACCTGACATCACACATACATATGGTTTATCTGACATCACACATACATGTGGTTTACCTGACATTACACATACACGTGGTTTACCTGACATCACACATACAAGTGGTTTACCTGACATCACACATACATGTGGTTTACCTGACATCACACATGCATGTGGTTTACCTGATATCACACATACAAGTGGTTTACCTGACATCACACATACATATGGTTTACCTGACATCACACATACATGTGGTTTACCTGACATTACACATACACGTGGTTTACCTGACATCACACATACATGTGGTTTACCTTAAATCACACATACATGTGGTTTACCTGACATCACACATACATGTGGTTTACCTGAAGCTGCATGGCTGCCCGCGGATCTGCCACAGACAGAAATAAGTCGAGTGTTTTCCCGGAAAATGCGGAAACAGAATGCTTGATCATATTGGGCATGGGCGAATAGACTGAAGAAATACAGGCCAGTCTGTGGGGGCAAACATGTACACAGAGTTTAACGTTAGTTCTGTCTGCCTGTCTAGTTGATCTAATGCAAGGTTCATTCGGTGGACTATTTATTTAATGCAAAATCTATCTAGTGCTTGAAACATTTACTTGTTATTCATCTTTACCTTCGCCGGTCGTAAATTCCGGTTGAAATTTCTTGTTGTTCGTCCACTTCTAGACTTCAGTCTTGTTCCAGAGCTGGAGTATTGCGTGCACATCCGTTTTACAGATCTGGCTTAGTTGTAACCAGACTGTCGGTACCTCGCCGCTAAGGTAGATGCAATCCGACTTCGAAGCAATAAACTTTCTACTGACTGAGCGAGCGGACCCCAAGCAACAATGCCCTCTCAGATACCTGCCAGCGCCGTAAATGCCTTCATACTTATTAGTTCTCTGTCTGTAGTTCATTATTTTAGGTCTCATGTTGTTGCTTTGGCGAGTTGCTGAGCACCGACTGGTTGTCTATCAGTTGTTTGGCGGTTTGTCTTTATTTAGTGGAATGTGTTTGATTGTCTCTGCTGGGGATTTATCCACCTTAGTCGTTCTGTTTGTGTCCGTGTCATTATTTGGTGATTAATTGGGTCACCATTTGCTGCTGAGTGATCAGTTTCCCGTGTAAAGAGAGAGAGAGAGAGAGAGAGAGAGAGAGAGAGAGAGAGAGAGTCAGACAGACAGACAGACAGACAGACAGACAGACAGACAGACAGACAGAGACAGACTCAAGGCGAGCAAGAAGGGGAAAGGGAGAGTAAGAGATGGAGAATGCAATGAGCACAAAATCGCACTTAGGGTATTGATACAGGAAAGAATAAATCAGTGCAAGAAATGCTCACCTTGGAGGCGGTGAAGACACCGGTGTCATTATTGAAGGCGTTGCCGAAGTTGTTGTGCACCTTGGGAAACTTGATAAGCTGGTCGGTTTCAAACACTTGACTCTCATTGAATGAGGCAGAGAACGCCACGATTCCTATACACACGTAAAGCAGTCTTCGATAGGCACATGTTTTCTGTAACGGCCTGTCGATTTCTTGCTGTCCAGTACCAGAGTGTCTATGTCTTGACTAGTTGTCTAGTACCAGAGTGTCTATGTCTCGACTAGTTGTCCAGTACCAGAGTGTCTATGTCTTGGCTGGTTGCCAGTACCAGAGTGTCTATGTCTTAACTAGTTGTCTAGTACCAGAGTGTCTATGTCTTGACTAGTTGTCTAGTACCAGAGTGTCTATGTCTTGGCTGATTGTCCAGTACCAGAGTGTCTATGTCTTGACTAGTTGTCCAGTACCAGAGTGTCTATGTCATAACTGGTTGTCCAGTACCAGAGTGTCTATGTCATGACTGGTTGTCCAGTACCAGAGTGTCTATGTCTTGGCTGGTTGTCCAGTACCAGAGTGTCTATGTCTTGACTAGTTGTCTAGTACCAGAGTGTCTATGTCATAACTGGTTTGTCCAGTACCAGAGTCTCTAAGTCTTGGCTGGTTGTCTAGTACCAGAGTGTCTATGTCATGACTGGTTGTCCAGTACCAGAGTGTCTATGTCTTGGCTGGTTGTCCAGTACCAGAGTGTCTATGTCTTGACTAGTTGTCTAGTACCAGAGTGTCTATGTCATGACTGGTTTGTCCAGTACCAGAGTCTCTAAGTCTTGGCTGGTTGTCTAGTACCAGAGTGTCTATGTCATGACTAGTTGTCTAGTACCAGAATGTCTATGTCATAACTGGTTTGTCCAGTACCAGAGTGTCTATTTCTTTATTTGTTTGTCTAATACCAGAGTGTCAACGCATTAATTTACTGTAGCTCATATCCATTTACATCAAGCAAAGAGTTCCACATTCCAGTCACGCGTACATTACTTTGTAAATTGTTTTCAGGAAATGATTACTTACGTGCAGCTGTGTCACAGATCTATCACTTACGTACAGCTCGGTCACAGAACGATCTTCGACGTGCAAATGTGCCAGAGTACGATCACACATGCGCAGTTGTGTCACAGAACCATCACTGACGTACATCTGTGCCATATAACGATCAGTGACACAGAGCTGTACCACATAACGATCACAGACATAAGCTGTGTCACAGAAAAACCATCACAGACCCACAGCTGTGTCATAAAAACATCACTGACACACAACTGTGTCATTCAAAAATCAAGATCACACAGCTGTGTCATACAGCCGTCACTGACAGACGGCTATGTCATACAGTCGTCACTGACAGACAGCTGTGTCATGCAGCCATCACTGACAGACAGCTGTGTCATACAACCATCACTGACACACAGCTGTGTCATACAAAAATCACTGACAGACAGCTGTGTCATACAGCCATAGGAGACACACAGCTGTATTATACAACCATCACTGACAAATAGCTACGTCATACAACCATCACGGACACACAGTTGTGTCATACAGCCATCACTGATAGACAGCTGTGTCACACGACCAAGACGGACACACAGCTGCTGTGTCATACAACCAAGACGGACACACAGCTGTGTCACACAACCATTACTGACAGATAGCTGTATCATACAACCAAGACGGACAAACATCTGTGTCATACAACCATCAAAGAAACACATCTGTGTGCGATAACGATCACTCAAGTTTAGATGTGTCACATAACGATCACTCAAGTACAGCTGTCTCACATAACGTAGGAGGAAAAATGTCTGACACATACATTATTCAGTTCCAACAAGCAGCGGTCTCTGACAGACAGTTTTGTTAACAAGCGAAAACTTACCGGGTCCATCGCCGCTCACAGTACACATCAGAACACAGGTTGCTAAAACGGCAATTAACATGGTGACACCTTTCTGAAAAAAAGAGATGACAACAGAGACTGACGTTAGTCTGAGTACAAGCATGCCTGACAACAAAGACTGACGTTAGCCTGAGTACAAGCATGCCTGACAACAGAGACTAAAGTTTCCTGAGTACAAGCATGCCTGACAACAGAGACTAACGTTTGCCTGAGTACAAGCATGCCTGACAACAGAGACTAACGTTTGCCTGAGTACAAGCATGCCTGACAACAGAGATTGACGTTAGCCTGAGTACAAGCATGCCTGACAACAGAGATTGACGTTAGCCTGAGTACAAGCATGCCTGACAAAGGAGACTAACGTTTGCCTGAGTACGAGCATGCCTGACAACAGAGACTAACGTTTGCCTGAGTACAAGCATGCCTGACAACAGAGACTAACGTTTGCCTGAGTACAAGCATGCCTGACAACAGAGACTAACGTTTGCCTGAGTACAAGCATGCCTGACAACAGAGACTGACGTTAGCCTGAGTACAAGCATGCCTGACAACAGAGATTAACGTTTGCCTGAGTACAAGCATGCCTGACAACAGAGACTGATGTAGGCCTGAGTACAAGCATGCCTGACAACAGAGATTGATGTTAGCCTAATTACAAGCATGCCTGACAACAGAGATTGATGTTAGCCTGAGTACAAGCATGCCTGACAACAGAGATTAACGTTTGCCTGAGTAAAAGCATGCCTGACAACAGAGATTGATGTTAGCCTAATTACAAGCATGCCTGACAACAGAGATTGATGTTAGCCTGAGTACAAGCATGCCTGACAACAGAGATTAACGTTTGCCTGAGTACAAGCATGCCTGACAAAACAGATTGATGTTAGCCTGAGAACAAGAATGCCTGACTAAACAGATTGATGTTAGCATGAGTATAAGAATGCCTGACTAAACAGATTGATGTTAGCCTTAGTACAAGAATGCCTGACTAAACAGATTAATGTTAGCCTGAGAACAAGAATGCCTGACTAAACAGATTGATGTTAGCATGAGCACAAGAATGCCTGACTAAACAGATTGATGTTAGCCTGAGTACAAGAATGCCTGACTAAACAGACTGATGTTAGCATGAGTACAAGAATGCCTGACAAAACAGATTGATGTTAGCCTTAGTATAAGCATGCCTGACAAAACAGATTGATATTTCCCTGAGTACACGCATGCCTGACAACAGAGACTAACGTTTGCCTGAGTACAAGCATGCCTGACAACAGAGACTAACGTTTGCCTGAGTACAAGCATGCCTGACAACAGAGACTAACTTTTGCCTGAGTACAAGCATGCCTGACAACAGAGATTAACGTTTGCCTGAGTACAAGCATGCCTGACAAAACAGATTGACGTTAGCCTGAGTACAAGCATGCCTGACAACAGAGACTGACGTTAGCCTGAGTACAAACATGCCTGACAACAGAGATTGACGTTAGCCTGAGTACAAGCATGCCTGACAACAGAGACTTACGTTAGCCTGAGTACAAGCATGCCTGACAAAACAGATTGACGTTAGCCTGAGTACAAACATGCCTGACAACAGAGATTGACGTTAGCCTGCGTAGAAGCACAACTCACACCAGTGATTGATGTTGGCCTGAGTAAAAGCATGACTGCACTTTGTAAATGTTGTCGAGATCGTAAGTAGCGGAACCTGGATAGTTGTTTTTACATTTCATTTTATTTTGAGCATTGTACTATTTTTGTGTGTGTTCACTTTAGCATCATAATATTAGTAATCAAATGATAATCCTAATGATTTGAATAACAGATACATCTAGTAATATTTGACTGACACACATGCTCTCCGCTAATATCCGCCCGGCTCCTAGGCTACAGATACAGCAAGGTACAATTGCTGACAACGGCACAGTGTCATGGCAGTGCCCAGCTGTCTGTCACTCGACGTGAGCTTCAGGAGCAGGTCTGGCCTGCACCAGGGACAAACACAAGACTCCGTGCATTTTATTTACTCCGGTACAGGTGTCTCTCTGCAGGTCATGTTCTTTAGTTTACGTGTCTCCTTGCAGGTCATTTTCTTCAGTACAACTGTCTGTGTTCAGGTCATGTTGTTCAGTAAAGGTGTCTTAGGTCATGTTCTTCGGTAAAGGTGTCTCCGGGCAGGTCATGTTCTTCGGTAAAGCTGTCTCCGGGCAGGTCATGTTCTTCTGTACAGCTGCCCCCGGGCAGGTCATGTTCTTCTGTACAGCTGCCTCCGGGCAGGTCATGTTCTTCTGTACAGCTGCCTTTGGGCAGGTTATGTTCTTCTGTTCAGCTGCCTCCGGGCAGGTCATGTTCTTCGGTACAGCTGTCTCCCGAGCAGATAATGTTCTTCGGTACAGGTGTCCCCTGCAGATCATCGTCTTCGGAACCTGGTAGGGCTTGTTCCTTGACGAATTTCCTCACCCCTCTAAAGTTTTCTTGCTGTCGGCGTAGCTGCTACCAGAAGTGTCCTGAAGGAGCACTGCTCCAACAGTGGTGTCAGCTGTACAGCGCAAACATAATGTCATGAATATAACCAAACAAACGACTACACGGAATAAGGAAACAAATTACGTAGTTGTTTACATGATTATTCTTTCCAGTAAGTCCGGATTTGTATAGGCTGAATCTAAAATGTCAACAATCTGCACCTGCGGTTACACAGTTACAGATATTTGAAGTTGGGCGTAACCTGACGGAGACAACCCACAAACACACTTACCCACTGTTGTCTTGTATACTCTGGGTAGCTTTGACAAGTCAGAGGTTTTTATCTCTGCTTGTTCTTCAGCCGGCATCATGGCGGTGACGGCTCCACGACATTGACTGTTACCAATTACCTCGGTCTAGTGAACGTCCCCAAGCGCGGATGACAAGTGCTTTCATGCAGGGGATCGGTTACTTGATGGCATTTTTTTTTTTTTTGTCCTGTCCGGGCCGAAATGAAACGTCCAAACTGGTGATGACTACTACAGAAGACACCTGGCCCTTAGTCACACAGCTCAGCCCAAAACACTGAAAGAGGTACTATAGTTGTAAATACAGTTGATTTTTAAACTAAACGAATCAGTGTGTGCGCAGTTTTATTGAGTGTATGTCGTGTGTGTGTGTGTATATATGATGCGTGGTAGTGTAAAAAAAGTAGTATTAGGTGTATGTGATATAAGTGTGGAGTGGTGTTGTATGGAGTGGTGTTGTGTGGAGTAGAGTGGTGTTGTGTGGTGTGGTGTGAATGGTATTATTGTACGTGATATCAGTGTGTGATGTGATGGTATGTGGTGTAAATGGTAGCATTGTGTTACATCAGTGTATGGTGTGGTGTTTGTGAGATATCAGTATGTAGTATGGTGTGTGCGAGATATCAATGTGTGGTGTGTGTAATATCAGTGTTTGATGTGTATGTGATTGAATTGTGTGACATCATTGTGGCGGTGTCACGTGTGTATGTGATATGCGTGTGTGGTATGTATGTGAGATCATTGTGGCGGTGTCTCGTGTGTATGTGATATGCGTGTGTGGTATGTATGTGAGATCATTGTGGAGGTGTCTCGTGTGTATGTGATATGCATGTGTGGTATGTATGTGACATCATTGTGGCGGTGTCTCGTGTGTATGTGATATGCGTGTGTGGTATGTATGTGACATAATTGTGGTGGTGTCTCGTGTGTATGTGATATGCGTGTGTGGTATGTATGTGATATGCGTGTGTGGTATGTATGTGACATCATTGTGGCGGTGTCTCGTGTGTATGTGATATGCGTGTGTGGTATGTATGTGATATGCGTGTGTGGTATGTATGTGACATCATTGTGGAGGTGTCTCGTGTGTATGTGATATGCGTGTGTGGTATGTATGTGATTGCGTGTGTGGTATGTATGTGATATGCGTGTGTGGTATGTATGTGATATGCGTGTGTGGTATGTATGTGATATGCGTGTGTGGTATGTATGTGATATGCGTGTGTGGTATGTATGTGAGATCACTGTGGAGGTGTCTCGTGTGTATGTGATATGCGTGTGTGGTATGTATGTGAGATCATTGTGGCGGTGTCTCGTCTGTATGTGATATGCATGTGTGGTATGTATGTGACATCATTGTGGCGGTGTCTCGTGTGTATGTGATATGCGTGTGTGGTATGTATGTGACATCATTGTGGAGGTGTCTCGTGTGTATGTGATATGCGTGCATGGTATTATGTGAGATCATTGTGTTGTCTGTAATACTGGCAATGTTGATGGGGATAATCGTGATGTTTCTAATAAAGATGATGTTGATGGTGATAGTGGTGATGATGTAGGGAGACGAAGGAGACTCATCTACCGCCCGGGGTGGGCAGAAACTTTCGGCCACAACTACTAGCACCACATCATCCAGCAGTCAGACTATACATTGACAGTCAACGTCTGTTTTGAGAGCCTTAAGTTTACTGGGGTCAGTGAAGCCTGAATCCGTTGATCTACCCTGACGGCAATGTGTGGGCACTGTCTAATTTGTCGCTTCATTAAGCAACAGCTAAATTTACCTGTATTATTACCCTGGTTATTGCTTATTAACGCCATGCACATCGAGAGACCCGGTGTATAAACTAAATTCTCTTTCGCAATCTTAATTCCCTCACCCCCCCCCCACCCCCCAACCTTTCTTCTCCTCTTCCTCTCTATATCTCGGCTACTCACACACATACATAAACAAATTATATATATATATATATATATAAATATATATAATATATATATATATATATATATATATATATATATATATATATATATATATATATATATATATATATATATAAGCACACTTACACAGGTGTGCTGTACCATCAACCTATAAATCAGAACCTATTTTTAGGCACAACAAACTACACTAAGCCCCCTCCGGAGCTCAGGACCCTACTTCAACAACTGTTCTTCTTCCCAGGTTAAACATAAACGGTCTGAATACTACCAGCAACAGTAAACAGTCGTTCTCTAACAGACAGAAAATAAGGTCAAATCAAGATAAAGATAACACCATGACAGCACAAACACATGTTTCAACACATAATGCTAGAGAACATGTAAGGTATGGTCTACATGAACACATTCAGATGCGGGGAGGGGGGGGGGGGGGTACTATCCAGGAAGGAGCTCAAACGTTCGGTACTACCTGGGATTGCGGTGTCAATACATTATCAGCTGCTGCTGAAACACGTTGGACACCAGAACGTTTACACCAAGGTATAATTCTCATTGATATCCTCTCTGTCTCTTAGAAAGAGTCACAGACAGATTTAGACACTTTTGCAGATAGACACAGTCATATATGACTCAACGAGATACAGATAGACACACAGACTCTGTACGATAGACAGACGCAGATAAACAGGACTGAAAGAGAAATAGATACACTATAAAATATACGCATATACTGACACATACATTATACACACATGCACAACACATACAGACATAACACACACAGACATAACACACACCGAAATGAAACCTAAAACGACTCCTGTGCCAACGCCCTCGATAAAACAGACAGTGTGTCGACGTTCGCCAGATCAATAAGTAAGAATAAACTCCACAGGGGAGCATGTACAGCAGGAGTTTACCAATCATCAGTAGAAGTAATCTCTCGTCGACAAATGTTTCGGCCCACGAGCTCCTAGACATTTTCAGAAATTGTATCTACCAATTTAAATGTAGCTGGGAAGCTACTTGTGTTGGCAGAACTGATCGACGCCTGGAGAAACGAGTCGCTAAGAACATTCCAGTATGGGTGGGAAAAGCCATCAAAATAAAATTCAAAATGGGAATACTGGCCGCAAAGATCATCCCTCCGCAATGGCACGCCATCTTCTAAAATCCGGACACGTGTTAACTAAAGACAACGCATTTCACATCTTTCATTCGTCAACCAGTGGCAGAACGCTAAGATTTCTGGAAGCTTCCGCGATTTGTCACTAGCGCCCGGAACTCTGTACACAGAAATAAATGGTTCTGACTTTACTGCTGGCCTGTTAAAACATGCAGTCATGTCTGAACGTTGTTGATATTGTACTTCAGTTATAAAGAATTCAATTATGTGCCTCATTTATGTAATTCCTACTGTAGTATGCACCTGAGGAGATACAGTGAAATATGCCAGGCAATAAATTGTGCAATCTGTCGTTTGTGTCTTCTTTGTTCAAATTTACAGCAGGGAAACATTGCTTTAAATTGATAGATGTCCAACAGACAAATGTTATGTTTTATCCATTGAACACAATGATAGATGTCTAACAGACAAATGTTATGTTTTATCCATTGAACACAATGATAGATGTCCAACAGACAAATGTTATGTTTTATCCATTGAACACAATGATAGATGTCCAACAGACAAATGTTATGTTTTATCCATTGAACACAATGATAGATGTCTAACGGACAAATGTTATGTTTTATCCATTGAACACAATGATAGATGTCCAACAGACAAATGTTATGTTTTATCCATTGAACACAATGATAGATGTCTAACAAACAAATGTTATGTTTTATCCATTGAACACAATGATAGATGTCCAACAGACAAATGTTATGTTTTATCCATTGAACACAATGATAGATGTCCAACAGACAAATGTTATGTTTTATCCATTGAAAACAATGATAGATGTCTAACGGACAAATGTTATGTTTTATCCATTGAACACAATGATAGATGTCTAACAGACAAATGTTATGTTTTATCAATTGAACACAATGATAGTTGTCCAACAGACAAATGTTATGTTTTATCCATTGAACACAATGATAGATGTCCAACAGACAAATGTTATGTTTTATCCATTGAACACAATGATAGATGTCTAACGGACAAATGTTATGTTTTATCCATTAAACACAATGATAGATGTCTAACTGACAAATGTTATGTTTTATCCATTGAACACAATAATAGATGTCTAACAGACAAATGTTATGTTTTATCCATTGAACACAATGATAGATGTCCAACAGACAAATGTTATGTTTTATCCATTGAACACAATGATAGATGTCCAACAGACAAATGTTATGTTTTATCCATTGAACACAATGATAGATGTCTAACAGACAAATGTTATGTTGTATCCATTGAACACAATGATAGATGTCTAACAGACAAATGTTATGTTTTATCCATTGAACACAATGATAGATGTCTAAGAGACAAATGTTATGTTTTATCCATTAAACACGATGATAGATGTCCAACAGACAAATGTTATGTTGTATCCATTGAACACAATGATAGATATCTAACAGACAAATGTTATGTTTTATCCATTGAACACAATGATAGATGTCTAACAGACAAATGTTGTGTTGTATCCATTGAACACAATGATAGATGTCTAACGGACAAATGTTATGTTTTATCCATTGAACACAATGATAGAAGTCTAACAGACAAATGTTATGTTTTATCCATTGAACACAATGATAGATGTCTAACAGACAAATGTTATGTTGTATCCATTGAACACAATGATAGATGTTTAACGGACAAATGTTATGTTTTATCCATTGAACACATTGATAGATGTCCAACAGACAAATGTTATGTTTTATCTATTGAACACAATGGTAGATATCTAACGGACAAATGTTATGTTTTATCCATTAAACACAATGATAGACGTCTAACGGACAAATGTTATGTTGTATCCATTGAACACAATGATAGATGTCTAACGGATAAATGTTATGTTTTATCCATTGAACACAATGATAGATGTCTAACGGACAAATGTTATGTTTTATCCATTGAACACAATGATAGATGTCTAACGGACAAATGTTATGTTTTATCCATTGAACACAATGATAGATGTCTAACGGATAAATGTTATGTTGTATCCATTGAAAAAAAATGATAGATGTCTAACAGACAAATGTTATGTTTTATCCATTGAACACAATGATAGATGTCTAACGGATAAATGTTATGTTTTATCCATTGAAAAAAATGATAGATGTCTAACAGACAAATGTTATGTTTTATTCATTGAACACAATGATAGATGTCTAACGGACAAATGTTATGTTTTATCCATTGAAAACAATGATAGATGTCCAACAGACAAATGTTATGTTTTATCCATTGAACACAATGATAGATGTCTAACGGATAAATGATATGTTCTGTTCATTGAGCACAATTATAGATGTCCTCAGACATATGATATATTCTATGCATTGAACACACTGACATATGTCTGATACACAGCTGACATTGTCTGTCCATCCAACACATTGACATATGTCTAATACACAGCTGACACTGTCTGTCCATCCAACACATTGACATATGTCTAATACACAGCTGACATTGTCTGTCCATCCAACACATTGACATATGTCTGATACACAGCTGACATTGTCTGTCCATCCAACACATTGACATATGTCTAATACACAGCTGACATTGTCTGTCCATCCAACACATTGACAAATGTCTAATACACAGCTGACATTGTCTGTCCATCCAACACATTGACAAATGTCTGATACACAGCTGACATTGTCTGTCCATCCAACACATTGACATATGTCTGATACACAGCTGACATTGTCTGTCCATCCTACACATTGACATATGTCTGATACACAGCTGACATTGTCTGTCCATCCAACACATTGACATATGTCTGATACACAGCTGACATTGTCTGTCCATCCAACACATTGACATATGTCTGATACGCAGCTGACATTGTCTGTCCATCCAACACATTGACATATGTCTAATACACAGCTGACACTGTCTGTCCATCCAACACATTGACATATGTCTAATACACAGCTGACACTGTCTGTCCATCCAACACATTGACATATGTCTGATACACAGCTGACATTGTCTGTCCATCCAACACATTGACATATGTCTGATACACAGCTGACATTGTCTGTCCATCCAACACATTGACATATGTCTAATACACAGCTGACATTGTCTGTCCATCCAACACTTTGACATATGTCTAATACACAGCTGACACTGTCTGTCCATCCAACACATTGACATATGTCTAATACACAGCTGACATTGTCTGTCCATCCAACACATTGACAAATGTCTGATACACAGCTGACATTGTCTGTCTATCCAACACATTGACATATGTCTGATACACAGCTGACACTGTCTGTCCATCCAACACATTGACATATGTCTGATACACAGCTGACACTGTCTGTCCATCCAACACATTGACATATGTCTAATACACAGCTGACACTGTCTGTCCATCCAACACATTGACATATGTCTGATACACAGCTGACACTGTCTGTCCATCCAACACATTGACATGATCTGATACATAGCTGACAATATCTGTCTATCCAATACATTGACATATGTCTGATAGACAGCTGACATTGTCTGTCCATCCAACACATTGACATATGTCTAATACACAGCTGACACTGTCTGTCCATCAAACACATTGATAGATTTTTAATAGACAACGGACATGCTGCTGTTGTTGGATCGAAGCTGAAATATTCCACTACTTTGTGAGTTCAATCAGTCCCTATAATTTGCACATCTAATTAACCTCTGACCGCTCTCACAGATGCTCCACTTGTTGCCTGACCACACACAAAACATCAACCATCGACCAGCATCCGCTGTTTACGACATTGACCAAATCTAAACTTGTCATCGCGGGAGCTGTGGTGTCGATGAGATAGATAAGTCGGTGAGAGCCGTGTCCTATAAAACCTCATCAACAACAGGAAACCGGGTCGTCACCAATAACCTTATCCTTGTATCTTATCAGGTATGTGACGTATTCTCTGTGGAGTCAGTTTCAAAGGCAACATTTAGCTTGACGAAGTATTTCAGGTGTTGTATTTATACATCTCTTTCATCTGTTTCAATGGTCTATTTCCCAACAGCGGTAAAGGTCACGGATTACTGGCTACACGGGTCGAGTAAATATACTTCATGAAGAAAGCAATAGTCTCTGGGCCAGACAAGATCATACTGGGGACACTTAAGAAAGTGACAGATTTGCGAACTGAAATATCGACATCTTTTCTAAGGGCTATCTGCGTTACATTGTCTACATGCCTAGTGATCTGAACAACTGCACATGCATATCTGACAAAGATTTCTGAGGCTTCACAAATGCCAAGATCATGTCAGAAGAAGTCTTACATGTCACAAGAAGTCTTACATGTCAGAAGAAGTCTTACATGTCAGAAGAAGTCTTACATGTCAGAAGAAGTCTTACATGTCACAGGAAGTCTTTCGTGTCAGAAGAAGTCTTACATGTCAGAAGAAGTCTTACATGTCAGAAGAAGTCTTACATGTCAGAAGAAGTCTTACATGTCAAGTGAACAATTAAATTATTACTGAGGATAATTAGGAGAAGAAGAATAATCAAGAAAAGGTCAGAAATTTGAGAAGAATGTTTGTATTCGTAGACGGCACAAACAATGTCACAGGTATTGTCCAGCGATTTCTATAAACAGCCATCAAGTCAGAACATGTCTCACTTATGCTTCAGAGACCAGCGTTCTTCGACATTTTCTCACATGCAGACCGGGACAAGAAGCGAAACATTTCGCTGACTGGGACAATTGGGAAAATTGAGGAAATATTTTGCTGACTGGGACAATTGGGGAAATTGTGGAAATATTTTGCTTACTGGGACAACTGGGGAAATTGTGGAAATATTTTGCTGACTGGGACAACTGGGGTAGTTTTGGAAATATTTTGCTGACTGGGACAATTGGGGAAATTGTGGAAATATTTTGCTTACTGGGACAACTGGGGAAATTGTGGAAATATTTCGCTTACTGGGACAATTAGCGAAATTGTGGAAATATTTTGCTGACTGGGACAACTGGGGTAGTTTTGGAAATATTTTGCTGACCAGGACAATTGGGGAAACTGGAAATATTTCGCTGATTGGGACAACTGGGAAAATTGTGGAAATACTTAGCTGACTGGGACAACTGGGAAAATTATGGAAATATTTTGCTGACTGGGACAAGTGGGGAAATATGTTGCTGACTGGGACAACTAGGGAAATATGTTGCTGACTGGGACAACTTGGGAAATATTGTGCTGACTGGGACAACTGGGGAAATATTTTTCTGACTTGGACAACTAGGGAAATATTTCGCTGACTGGGACAACTAGGACAATTGTGGAAATATTTCGCTGACTGGGACAACTGTGGAAATATTTTGCTGACCAACAATACCTGAAACAAACGTAGACCGGATTTTACTGATTGCATCCAATCTTACAGTTAAAGTTGTAGACTGGACAGTGAAAGTTGTAGACCGGACAGTGAAAGTTGTAGACTGGATAGTGAAAGTTGTAGACCGGACAGTGAAAGTTGTAGACCGGACAGTGAAAGTTGTAGACTGGACAGTGAAAGTTGTAGCCCGGACAGTGAAATCTGTAGCCCGGACAGTGAACGTTGTAGACCGAACAGTGAAAGTTGTAGACCGGACAGTGAAAGTTGCAGACCGGACAGTGAAAGTTGTATACTGGAAAGTGACAGTTTTAGACCGGACAGTGAAAGTTGTAGACCGGACAGTGAAAGTTGTAGACTGGACAGTGAAAGCTGTAGACAGGACAGTGAAAGTTGTAGACCGCACAGTGAAAGTTGTATACTGGAAAGTGAAAGTTGTAGACCGGACAGTTAAAGTTGTAGACCGGACAGTGAAAGTTGTAGACCGGACAGTGAAAGTTGTAGACCGCACAGTGAAAGTTGTAGACCGGACATTGAACGTTGTAGACTGGACAGTGAAAGCTGTAGACCGGACAGTGAAAGCTGTAGACCGGTCAGTGAAAGCTGTAGACCGGACAGTCAAAGATGTAGACCGGACAGTGAAAGTTGTAGACTGGATAGTGAAAGTTGTAGACCGGACAGTGAAAGTTGGAAGGTAATTTAGCATATGTTCTTGTCTAGAAGTTTAGCAATCTCATATACGTGACTGGAGCGTTGTTGATGAGAGATACGTTCATGCAGTAACTCGTTTTGTAATATTTCTCCAACTGATTTGGTTATTGGCGGGGGGGGGGGGGGGAGCGGGGCTATTTACAGACATACCAAGTATTTAACAAAAGTAAAAAGAACAGTTTGTAGATGGCGGTTTGCAGGCTTCCATCTACACAAGAAAACAGCCAGGCATTTATCTTCGCTGCAGCTGCTTGGACAGACTGTAAATCGTCTTCCTCTTTTGGGATTTAATTTTTCGTTATTCATAAGCCCTACCCTGGTTGTTGCAAGGGGACGCAATACAGCCTAACGGTTAAACGCGGTTTCCGGGACCTCTCCACGGGTGATCCGAATGCACATTGTGGCACTTTGTGTCACCGAGTGTTTATAGCTCAGTGTGATGTCCTGGTGGGGTAAAGATTACTTACATGGACAAACTCAGTCTTCAGACGCACTCATACTCACACTTCCGTGTTTCTCGTTCCAGCGCCAAACATAGATTCAAGTTCGGTTCTTTCACCCTTCTACTCGTGTGTTCAGTTATGTATAGTTATAATAGGGATCAGATTAACCTTTTTAGGACGAAATTTTTTGTCATTTGAAGCCCTACTCTAGCTTTTGCCAGGGGCCGCAATGTAGGCAGGCCATACATATGGCCAAATGTCTGAACGCGGTTTCTGGGACCTCTCCACGGCGATCCTCATCCGCATGGTGGCACTTTGTGTCATCGGGTGTTTGTCGCTTGTGTGATGTCCTAGTGGGGTAGAAAGTCAGTCAGTCAGTCAGCCCATGTCACAATCATGCTCATCTCATGACCATCTATCCTGGCCTACTTTTCCTAACACTGGGCCTCACAGCGCTCTAGTAATGTTCATCTCACTACGGTAACACTTGCGTCATTACAACAACTTGTTTATATGTAAAACACCTAGGCAACATACTTGGACATATGTAACACATCTAGGCGACATACTTGGATATATGTAACACATCTAGGCCACATACTTCGTCATATGTAACAAATCTAGACAAAATACTTGGTCATGTGTAACAAATCTAGACAACATACTTAATTATATGTAACACATATAGACAACATACTTGGATAAAGGTAACACATCTAGACAACATACTCGGACATATGTAACACATCTACACAACGTGCTGCATCTTAGATATGTGTATTACATTTATACAACATACTCTTATCTGTGTAACATCTTTAGACAACATAATTGGATATATATCTGAAAAATTACGGCTACACAGATGTAGATTCCCACAAAATACCCCCACAAGCACACCCACAAAAACCATTAAAAAGTGCACATTTCTACCAAATACCCACTCACACGCGCGAACACACAGCACACACACGCATACACACGCACACACGCACACACACACACACACACACACACGTACACACGTGTAGATTCGCACCAAATACCCCAACACAAGCGAACTGATGTCTCTCCTGTAATGCCTCAATGATGTTTCCCAGACTTCTAGTGCCATGTTGCTGACCGCTGTCATCAGTCTGGGCTTGTTGAGCCTAGTCCACGGACAGTGTGCCTGTAAGTACCAAAGCCATAGGTCAGTTCTCAATGTGCCTGTAAGTACCATAGCCAGGGGTCCAATATCAATGTGCCTGAAAGTACCACAGTCAGGGGTCTATTATCAATGTGCCTGTAAATACCACAGGCAGGGGTCCATTATTAATGTGCCTGTAAGTTCAATAGCGAGGACAACAGCCAGGTGTCAGTAATAATGTTTTTTTTTTTAACCTTCACTGAAAGATTTTGTGTGTGTGGATAATGGTCTCCAACAAAAATGGAAAGGATAAAAAATTAGAGGCCTTTAGGTAGAAGGAAATTGCAACATAACAAACAACGGTTCCGCCAGTTATCAGGACATGCAAATGTGCCACCGGTTGTCTGGACATGCGACAGTGCCATTAGTTGTCATAAAATACAAAAGTGCAACTCATATACCTCAGGCAGCGATATTTGTACAACCATTGAAGAGAACTGGGAGCTTCTGAACTGTAATCTTTATCAAAAATCATTTGAATACAACGGAAAACAATTGTTAAACATAACATCCTACACCAACTGCAAAAGTGAGGAAACAAAGTCTCAGAAAAAAAAAAAAAAAAAAGGAAAGTATTGAGTCTATTATATCCCCGTATGACGGCGTATTCTTCGCTGAAGAGGCATAGGTTGACCGGCTCGACAGTGGAGATGTGACATCAGAGCTGCCATGGTCAGGAATACACACAGAGTAATCCAATTACCTAGGGACTGGTAGAATGTTCCATTTGGCACAGCCATAGTAAAACACAGCGATGATGATAACGATGATAATAGCCAAGAACCCGCAGGTCAGTAGTAAGACAGACTCACCGGTCACTCATAGTTGTGTAGTTTGACATTGCTGAACGCAAACAGCGAGTCCTGGATGACCAATGAGCCCACCATCTAGCCTCGACGCCGTGCCAGATTTTCAGCAACAACAAACACCAACGACACAACAGACTGGCTGGCTGGAAGGCATCTGTACACTGCCCTTGGTGTAACACTGTATGTCGAATGACTGCTGTTCAAGACTTTCACGCCTGTCTGGCCATGAGTGTTGCTGAAATTAACAGATCACTAAAATGTGACATTGCTGATACTCAGTTGAAACACAATATTAAGCCGTTGTACGTCTCCAAGTTAACTGCTTTATTTTTTTACTGTTCTTAGATTCAGGTAGCCATGCACCACAACACTACAGCATGTTCAGTATTTGTGTGTTATATTGTGTCAGCTGATATTTTGTGGCAATGAACTCCACTATTGTGAATGTGACCATGAACTCCACTATTGTGAATGTGACCATGAACTCCACTTTGTGAATGTGACCATGAACCCCACTATTGTGAATGTGACCATGAACTTCACTATTGTGAATGTGACCAAGAACTCCACTATTGTGAATGTGACCAAGAACTCTACTATTGTGAATGTGACCATGAACTCCACTATTGTGAATGTGACTATAAACTCCCGTATGTGAATGTGACTATAAACTCCCGTATGTGAATGTGACCATGAACTCCACTATTGTGAATGTGACCATGAACTCTACTATTGTGAATGTGACCATGAACTTCATTATTGTGAATGTGACCATGAACTCCACTATTGTGAATGTGACTATAAACTCCCGTATGTGAATGTGACTATAAACTCCCGTATGTGAATGTGACTATAAACTCCCGTATATGAATGTGACTATAAACTCCCGTATGTGAATGTGACTATAAACTCCCATATGTGAATGTGACTATAAACTCCCATATGTGAATGTGACTATAAACTCCCATATGTGAATGTGACTATAAACTCCCATATGTGAATGTGACTATAAACTCCCGTATGTGAATGTGACCATAAACTCCCGTATGTGAATGTGACTATAAACTCCCGTATGTGAATGTGACTATAAACTCCACTATTGTGAATGTGACCATGAACTCCACTATTGTGAATGTGACTATAAACTCCCATATGTGAATGTGACTATAAACTCCCATATGTGAATGTGACTATAAAATCCCATATGTGAATGTGACTATAAACTCCCGTATGTGAATGTGACTATAAACTCCCGTATGTGAATGTGACTATAAACTCCCGTATGTGAATGTGACTATAAACTCCCGTATGTGAATGTGACTATAAACTCCCGTATGTGAATGTGACTATAAACTCCCGTATGTGAATGTGACTATAAACTCCTGTATGCGAATGTGACCATCAGTTCGTTTATTGTGAATATCACCTTGAACTCCCATATAATAAATCTGATGATGAACTCTACTATTGTGAATGAGACCATGAAATGTCGTGTGGTAAATGTGACCACGACTTACCGTATTTGAATGTGACTTTGAACTCCCGTGTGGTAAATATGACAATAAACTTCACTTTCAGGAATGTGACTTTGAACTCCCGTATGTGAATGTGACCATGAGCTCAACAACTGTTAAAGTGACAATGAACTCTAGCATTGTGAATGTGACAATGAACTGCCGTGTTGTGAATGTGGCCATGAACTTCCGTGTTGTGAATGTGACCATGAACTGCCGTGTTGTGAATGTGACCATGAACTGCCGTGTTGTGAATGTGGCCATGAACTTCCGTGTTGTGAATGTGACCATGAACTGCCGTGTTGTGAATGTGACCATGAACTGCCGTGTTGTGAATGTGGCCATGAACTTCCGTGTTGTGAATGTGACCATGAACTGCCGTGTTGTGAATGTGACTATGAACTTCCGTATTGTGAACGTGACCATAAACTTCCGTGTGGTGAATGGGACCACTAATCTCGTGTGGTGAATGGGACCAGGAACTTCTGTGGGTTGAATGTGACCATGAACTCCGTAGCTGTGACCATGAATTCCCGTGTTGTGTGCTGTCACGTGTGTCCTATTATTTCCCAGTGAAGACAGTTGCATTTACTGCTGCCTTGAGCCACAGTCAGACCGTCGACAACAACCAAGTCGTGGTGTACGACAACACCATCACCAACCATGGCCTCGGCTATGACAATAAAACAGGAATCTTCACGGCACCAGCGGTAATCTTGTGTTGATTGTTTATCTATTGCATCCCAAATCTCTTTAACTGTAGTCAGTATTCTCAGGCACAGCTGCTTCATAATCTATTAACGTTTTTACTATTTATTGTGTGATAACCTCGTTTATTGTGTGATAACCTAATTTATTGTGTGAAAACCTTATTTTCTGTGTGATTACCTAGTAAATGTTGCGATAACCTTGTTTATTTTGTGATAACCTGGTACAGTATGTGATAATCTCGTTTACTGGGTGATAACCAGGTTTATTGTCCGATAACCTAGTTTATTGTATGACAACCGAGTTTATTGTGTGATAACCTGGTTTACTGTGAGATAACCTCGTTTATTTTAAAACCTGTGTGATAACCAGGTTTATTGTGTGATAACCGGATTTCTTGTGCAATTTTGGGGGTTTATGGTATAATAATACCAATATATATATTGTGTAATGAATTCGTTTATAGTGACATAACCTCCCCGTGTAGGTTCTGATAACCCATTTTGGGGGATCCCAGAGAACAGACCCACTGCCTCCACAACAAACATGTCTTAGGTTTCGACTAACTAGGCACTTCCTTCGAAGTTGGAGTGCATTTTCCCTAGCGGAAAAGATCAACCAGCTGCACACAAACAAGTCTAGATGGACGAACAACCAGGACTTTTAAAAGCTCACAGTAAACAAAGAAGAAGAAGTGCGATAATCTCGTACACCTCTGCCCAACTGCAGATCGGTTGTTGTTGTTGTTATCGATCCAGCGGCGCATGAGCTTTCGCCCTTTGGCCCAATGCCATGTAGTGGAATTTGAATGTTTTCACAAGCTGTTCTAACTGCAGATCGGTAGAGACACGTGTGTTCACATGGGTTGGTTGCATAATTAGAGGTTTATGTCCCAATTACTAGTTGACTGTGTTCTTGTCTCCGTAGGAGGGGTTTTTCTTGTTTCACCTCCACCTTTTGAAGACTAAAAACCAAGAAGCCTGGTTGGAACTGTTCCACAACGACGACCTCATCGTCTCCGCATACGCGCAAAACAGCACCCAGTTCGATGCTGCTGGTGAGTCACCTCAAATTTATCGCGCACTGATCTCTCCACAGACTGAAGTAACTGGGAGTGGTCTGTTGTTGGGGAGTGATTGTTGGGGAGCGATTGTTGGGTAATGATTGTTGACGGGGCCTTCTTATGGAGTGATTGTTGGGGAGTGATTGTTAGCGAGGCGTTGTTGGGCAGTGATTGTTGGAGATGTGTTTTCGAGGCGTAATTGTTTGAGGAGTATTGCTGGGGAGTGATTGTTGGCGATGTATAATTAGGTAGTGATTGTTGGCGATGTTTTGTTATGGAGGGATTGTTGACGAGGTGTTGATAGGAAGTGATTGTTGGCGATGTGTTGTTGGGGAGTGATTGTTGGCGATGTGTGATTGGGTAGTGATTGTTGGAGACGCGTTGCTTGGGAGTGATTGTTAGCGATGTGTTGTTGGGGAGTGATTGTTGGCGATGTGTGATTGGGTAGTGATTGTTGGAGACGCGTTGCTAGGGAGTGATTGTTGGCGATGTGTTGTTGGGGAGTGATTGTTGGCGATATGTGATTGAAGAGTGACTCCTGGCGTGATAGGTATCGTTGGTAAGTGACTTATCATGTTTGCGTGTACTGTTGACAGCTTGTGCAGAGAATAGCACACACAGCTTATTTGGCAAGACTTACAACACAGGTTTATGACGTGTTGGTGGCCAGTTCTCTGAGGTGTTGGTGGCTAGCTCTCTGACGTGTTGGTGGCCAGTTCTCTGACGTGTTGGTGGCCAGTTCTCTGATGTGTTGGTGGCTAGTTCTCTGACGTGTTGGTGGCCAGTTCTCTGACGTGTTGGTGTCCAGTTCTCTGACGTGTTGGTGCCCAGTTCTCTGAGGTGTTGGTTGCCAGTTCTCTGACGTGTTGGTGGCCAGTTCTCTGAGGTATTGGTTGCCAGTTCTCTGACGTGTTGGTGGCCAGTTCTCTGACGTGTTGGTGTCCAGTTCTCTGACGTGTTGCTGGTCAGTTCTCTGAGATGTTGGTTGCCAGTTCTCTGAGGTGTTGGTGGCCAGTTCTCTGAAGTATTGGTGGCCAGTTCTCTGAGGTGTTGGTTGCCAGTTCTCTGAAGTGTTGGTTGCCAGTTCTCTGACTTGTTGTTAGGCAGTTCTCTGACTTGTTGGTGGCTAGTTCTCTGACGTGTTGGTGGTCAGTTCTCTTATGTGTTGGTGGTCAGTTCTCTGACGTGTTGGTGGCCAGTTCTCTGAGGTGTTGGTGGCCAGTTCTCTGACGTGTTGTTAGGCATTTCTCTGACTTGTTGGTGGCCAGTTCTCTGACGTGTTGGTGTCCAGTTCTCTGACGTGTTGGTGCCCAGTTCTCTGACGTGTTGCTGGTCAGTTCTCTGACGTGTTGGTTGCCAGTTCTCTGAGGTGTTGGTGGCCAGTTCTCTGACTTGTTGGTGGCCAGTTCTCTGATGAGTTGGTGGCTAGTTCTCTGAAGTGTTGGTGGCCAGTTCTCTGACGTGTTGATGGCTAGTTCTCTGAGGTGTTGGTGGCCAGTTCTCTGACGTGTTGGTGGCCAGTTCTCTGACATGTTGGTGGCCAGTTCTCTGACGTGTTGGTGGCTAGTTCTCTGACGTGTCGGTTGCCAGTTCTCTGAGGTGTTGGTTGCCAGTTTTCTGACGTGTTGGTGGCTAGTTTTCTGACGTGTTGGTGGCCAGTTCTCTGACGTGTTGGTGGTTAGTTCTCTGACGTGTTGGTGGCTAGTTCTCTGAGGTGTTGGTGGCTAGTTCTCTGACGTGTTGGTGGCCAGTTCTCTGACGTGTTGGTGGCTAGTTCTCTGAGGTGTTAGTTGCCAGTTCTCTGACGTGTTGGTGGCCAGTTCTCTGACGTGTTGGTGGCCAGTTCTCTGACGTTTTGGTGGCTAGTTCTCTGACGTGTTGGTTGCCAGTTCTCTGAGGTGTTGGTTGCCAGTTTTCTGACGTGATGGTGGCTAGTTCTCTGACGTGTTGGTGGCCAGTTCTCTGACGTGTTGGTGGCTAGTTCTCTGACGTGTTGGTGGCTAGTTCTCTGACGTGTTGGTGGCTAGTTCTCTGACGTGTTGGTGGCTAGTTCTCTGACGTATTGGTGGCCAGTTCTCTGACGTATTGGTGGCTAGTTCTCTGACGATCCCCTTGTTTCAGAAAGAAGACTATTTCCACAAAGACAGTTTTCCACTGTTCTTCCGTGGATAGCTTCATCTAATCTGTCATAAGGTGCCAAGTAAAGAAGCCACTCTGACAAACACAGCACCTTTTCTCTCTATGGCACTTCCTACTAACCATATATGGCTTGCTAGACCTGGCAGCCAAGGAACGATTTGAAAACCCGTCTTTCAGGTCGGCAGGCTAGTGTCTAGTCACTGCGCTAGCACGGCTGCCAGCTGTACATGTGGCACTGACATGTCTGCTGGAATATGTTACTGTTAACGTACAGCCACTATCTTGAGGAGTCTGTTATTGGTAATATACGCCCACATTCGTGTCGGAATACTTGCTTCCTGAGTGAATTCTGGTGTTTTATTGGGGAGAGTGTCAAAGGGGTGAAAGACGTACTGCCCCAAACATGCTTGCCGTAGCAGGCGACCAATAAATCTGTTTCATTGAAAGTTGGGGTGCTTCTGCCTGAGAGTCAAGAAACAAACAGTCTGCCCACGAATAAGCTCTATAGATCTGCAAAATGGATCTGCACGCCAAACTTAAGGTTTGAAGCAAGATCAAAGTCCAAGAGTGGACGAAACACTAGAACTTTCTATCGAACTTAAGAGCCGGTGACAACTTAGAGGAAGAATGATATGTCGCTGTCAAGAATCCTTTTTACTGACAATAGGCACATAGGGCTAGACCTATATTTTTATACAAAGCAGCACTCGGTGGTTGATGTGCACAACATCACACCTAGTGCTTTTGCTTCCTGTGACTTTACCTTGTAACCAAACATGTGAAGCTCCGTCAGGATATGAACCCAATGATCCGCAGGCGAACGCCTAGCAGCTACACCACAGAGGCTCCTGTTACATTTAATATTTACCAACAGATCTTGCTGTACATGTAAAACCAGATTGGGTTACTGTACATGTAAAACCAGACTTGGTTACTGTAAATGTAAACTAATAGATCAAGTTTGCCAATGTCTAGTAACAATAACAATAAATACAAAGTCAACAACCCTTTCCCACTCGTGTAGGCGCATAGAGCAGTTAGGGTTAGGCCTATATTTTATAGACGTAGCAAAAATGCCCTACTGTAAATGTAAATCCAAGATCTGTGACTGCCGGGACAGTTGGCCTTATTTTGTCGTAAATGTAACATTACTATGTCAGACTGTATGTGTAAATTAAAAATGTCTGACTGTAAGTGTAAATTAAAAATGTCTGACTGTAAGTGTAAATTAAAAATGTCTGACTGTAAGTGTAAATTAAAAATGTCTGAATGTAAGTGTAAATTAAAAATGTCTGACTGTAAGTGTAAATTAAAAATGTCTGACTGTAAGTGTAAATTAAAAATGTCTGACTGTAAGTGTAAATTTAAAATGTCTGACTGTAAGTGTAAATTAAAAATGTCTGACTGTAAGTGTAAATTAAAAATGTCTGACTGTAAGTGTAAATTAAAAATGTCTGACTGTAAGTGTAAATTAAAAATGTCTGAATGTAAGTGTAAATTAAAAATGTCTGAATGTAAGTGTAACATGCAGATGCCTGACTGTTGATGAAAAACCTTGGCGTGTGTTTTGTGTCCAGGAAACTCGGTGATACTGTGGGTGATGGCCGGAGACCGAGTGGACATCCGAGCTCACAGACTGTCCGGTCTCTTCGGTAAACCAGACGAGCTCTACACAACCTTCTCTGGACATTACGTCGGAGCCAAATCTTAAGGAGCCAAATCTTAAGGAGCTGTTCCGGCGACCCGAAGACACTTGTGATCATGCACAAACATGACCATCTGATGATGACATGCAATGTTTAGAGTCTTCAAGTGAAAATAAAAGTTGTCGTTAACTGCAGGCTGGCTCTGGTCATTGATATTTTATAGGTTAGAGCTACTGGCAGCCTTGTTTCACTCTGGTATCACTCTTATATCACTCTTGTTTCCTTCTTGTACCACTCTGGGATCACTCTTATATCACTCTTGCTTCCTTCTTGTACCACTCTTGTATCACTCTTATATCACTCTTGTTTCCTTCTTGTACCACTCTGGTATCACTCTTATATCACTCTTGTTTCCTTCTTGTATCACTCTTGTTTCCTTCTTGTACCACTCTTGTACCACTCTTGTATCACTCTTATATCACTCTTGTTTCCTTCTTGTACCACTCTTGTATCACTCTTATATCACTCTTGTTTCCTTCTTGTACCACTTGTGTATCACTCTTGTATAATAGAAACTGACCGCTGTCCGTCATCATCTGTGGACGGTATACATCTGTGGACGGTATACATCTGTGGACGGTATACATCTGTGGACGGTATACATCTGTGGGCGGTATACATCTGTTGCCCTTTACAATAATCAGCCAGACGACATTAGAACATTTCGTGTCCTGCTGTTGCTCACACTTGGTTGTCTGTACATCACACCACGGGTGCCAGGTATTCCCACACTTGGTTGTCTGTACATCACACCACGGGTGCCAGGAATTCCCACACTTGGTTGTCTGTACATCACACCACGGGTGCCAGGTATTCCCACAAACACCCTTGAACATTAAAGGAAAACTATCGTCAACAAGCCCAGACAAAGAGCGCTATGAATTGTATAAATAGACAAGACAATAATGCACATAAATAAACAGACTGGCAACCATTGAGGCGTAAAAAAAAATGAATATATAATAAAAAAAAGACATTTATTGATGGGTACTCATTAAAAAAATATTTTTTAAACGACGCGCCGGACCGCGCCTAGATGCTAAAGGGTTTTTGTTCTGTTTTTTCATCATCATCATGAAGCAGGTCCTTTGCAGAGCGTCGCTCTCGTCACAGTCTGCCTGAAAGAAACTCGGTCTCTCGCCAATTCTCCCGCCTCATGCATTTTCACATTCAAGGAGTCACTTATATCCTGTGCCCATCTTCGTGTCGGTCGGCCTCTGCTCCTCTTCCTGGTACCATGCCTTCTGCTATAATTTTTTCCAATCCGCTGGGGCGCTTGAAATGACCAAAATATTTCAGCTTCCAAGACAGGATGCTGTTTATTAGCCAATCTTCCTTGATGTTCAGATCTTTCAAGATGTCAGTATTTTTCCTCTTTTTCGTCCAAGATATTTTCAGAATCTTTCTATATCATTTCAGCTCAAAAGCCGACCATAATTTATAATAAACAACAAGATCATGTGGTTCGAGATCGGTGTAAGAACATATTTTGATGGACGCGTGTGATTCCGAAGGCAAGTCTACGCGCAGGTCAGAGTGGATATTCGTTCCCTCCAGCTAGTTGAGCTGTTAGCAGTTAGCTGTGGAACTGTTGGGACAGATGGTAGGAATGATACATGTCTGGCTGACACCAAAACACATACTACATTAAGTTTATCGAATCACCAGAGTGACCGAAAATGGATCAATTAGCATCAAAGACGTGGGGCTGTCATTGTCGGACAAGAGATCTAATGCTACCTGTACCAATGAGCGGAAGCAGTTCGCATCCAGCATAACTCTAGCCACGGCCAACTCTAGATATAAATATGCAGCCGGACGTGCTCTAGCCATACACTGTGACCTATCCGGCTTTACTGACTTGGTGACCTTGCAATTCATATGGTTACCTCGGGACAGTCTGCGTTAGCGAAGGTGGAAATGTCGCTCTGAATGATAATGCAACACAGGGTACTAAATACTGTGAAGTGGTCAGACCTGTCACTGTCGGATTCATGGCAGATAACGCAGTGGATGGCAGCAGAGATCAAGATTTTATCAGCGCTGTGAGTTGCAGCCATACAGTAACTAACACACGGTGAACGTCTCCCGGCCCGCATGGAATGTGACATTAACAAGGCAGTGAAGTGACGATAGATACCTTAGTTACAATATACTGGGTGCTTAGAGGCATTGACTTTTGGGATTTAAACTGAGTTTTTCATGAGCCCAACACGGCTCTTGTATATGTTAGGTGACAGCAGTGCACAAACTGTGGACAATTACACAATCACACAGAATCTGATTATTATTCAGAGGATAGCCTCTTCGACTAATTCTTCCGTATACGGTTGATTGTTCCGAATCTCATGCAGCACAAAGGGGTCTGTGCACAGGGACAATTGCGGAAGTACTGGGTGACAAATTTCCTTTATGTCAACAGTTTGCTCAATGATGAGAAAATGTGCATGGGTCATACCTGAATGTCTGGCCAGAGATGTGTAGTTCTTCCTTGTGAGCCCTTTGATCATTATCCTATTCTACTTACATAGTATCGGTGTGGCTGTCTGTGTGTGCTTCCTTCTTACCAGTTCGATCACGATTGGTGTTCTTTCGACCCAGAATCAGTGGCCAGCCACCAGCGAAAATACTGCAAACAATAACTTGAACGTATCCCTCTGGCTCCAAGACTATTACATCAAGCCGTGGAGCCGCATCAGAACTTACACTGTGGACGTCTCGGCTGGCTACTGTCTGTCAATCACTGGAGGCAGGGTCAAAATGAGATGGGATGTAACTGTGTCTCGGCTTGATGGTCCCAACGGTCATCGCTCTGGCAGCTGTTTACGGCCTCTGTGTTGACATGAGTGGGGAAAGTGTCAGCTTGTTGGGACCGCTACATTTTACAAGGCTGTGGCCATGTCGGCCAGTGGAACCTGTGGAACCTGGGTCATCGTTGCCTGTGCCTCGGGTAATGGAGACTTCATCAACATCTTGTCCAGGTCGCCGTTTGTTGGACCTTCTGTACACATACTTCCAGATCAGGGGTGGCTCTACTACATCAAGGATGCCAGCATTGTTGTCACATTCTGTGAAATCGTAATCCTAACTGTCTGCCTTCATCCTGATGCTGGCTTTTGAATATCCCTGAATCGGCATGGATAAGATCTTCCTCAATAAAAAACTGAAGACACAAAACAGTTTTACAGGATAATGCAATATTGATTTTAAATCGTTGTGCCTTCTTCTGGCTGTGACCTGCCTGGTCACGAAAAGTACCCAGAGTTAATCCGGAAGACCGGCCTGCAACCCGACATAATCCTACACCCTGAAGAGAAACGACAGCTCATCCTTATTGAGCTGACCGTGCCGTATGACTCGCAAATGGACGAATATGTATAAGCTCGAGAAATACAATGACCTCGCGGCTGGCCTGAGGGGAGACGAAGCTTACACAGTAAGAATCTTCGCCGTCGAGGTAGGCGCAAGAGGTCTCATCTCCACTTCAAAGCACAATGTGATAAAGCAGCTTGACTTGCAGAAATGAGCGCAAACTATCACTAAAACAACTGGCGAAGATGCTGGAAGGGCTTCGAGCTGGCTTTGGAAAAAGCGAAACGTCGTGGGGGACGGGCCTCGGTTGGCTGGTTCGGGTGTCTAGTGGAAAAGAAAGTTTTATCCATTAAAGTCCAGCAAACCCTTCGGAGCATTTATTAAATCGAATGGTAAGCGAAGCCACTGCTTTAGTCCAATTAGAGTATGAAAGATAGTATATATCACAGCTTCTGGTGTTGGTGGTATTTGCCAATAACCTTTTGAAAGGTCAATTTTTGAAAAAAAATGTTGAGTTGTATAACTATTGTATGATATCATCTGAAGAAGGTTATAGCTCAGTTTCTAAATAAAAAATGTGGTTTAGTTTTCTATAATCGACAACCAAATGTAGTGATCCAACTGTATTCTTTACTTCTACTAGATGTGTACTATAATTTGATGTGGAATCTTCAATAATTCCTTTTTGTCCGTGATTCAAACGGGTTTCATTTGGCCAGCATTTTGTCCGTGATTCAAACGGGTTTCATTTGGCCAGCATTTTGTCCGTGATTCAAACGGGTTTCATATGGACAGCATTTTGTCCGTTACTCACGTAACTGCCCTTGTTACACTCAAATATCCCATTCATATTGATTAGCCGACGTCATTCCGCCTGGGACATAGTTTATCCAGGATAAAATGGTTCACTACACTCCACAACACAGAAGAAACGATTTCATGGAAGAATATCAGTGGAATTATTTCAAATGACTCAGGACGTGATCTGGGGAGAGGCATGAGTGTCTACGCCGCCTATCAGTGTACTTGATGATGATGGCATACCCAGCAGAAAAGGTGTACGGAGAAATGACACTTTCTGTCCATTTAACACGAAATATAAGTTTCAAAAATGACACCTTCTGTTGCCAGATAATGCATGGAATCTGTGTGTGTGGTGTGTGTGTGTGTGTGTGTCTGTGTGTGTGTGTGTGTCTGTGTGTGTGTGTGTGTGTGTGTGTGTGTGTGTGTGTGTGTGTGTGTGTGAAATTCAGATCCACACATCCATGACGATGCATAAAAGAGAATAATTGACACCGTAAGTCCGAGAGAAACAATGTGTGATATCACAGAAAACTGCTGTTTTTTGTGATTAAGGAATGATGAAAAACTTAAATACAGTAAAACTTCGATAAACCAGCTGGGAATTGTCCCGATTCACTAACAAGGAGCCTGATGTTTCAAAATGATCGCAAACGAAATAATAAATAATCTCCTTCGCCAGGCCGTTACATGCGGGTCTCGCGTGTGCATAACACAAGTTTGGATATTCAATAGAGGAACTAGACATCCAATAGAGGAACTAGACATGCAATAGAGGAACTAGACATTCAATAGAGGAACTAGACATTCAATAGAGGAACTAGACATCCAATAGAGGAACTAGACATGCAATAGAGGAACTAGACATTCAACAGAGGAACTAGACATTCAATAGAGGAACTAGACATCCAATAGAGGAACTAGACATTTAATAGAGGAACTAGACATTCAATAGAGGAACTAGACATTCAATAGAGGAACTAGACATTCAATAGAGAAACTAGACATTCAATAGAGGAACTAGACATTCAATAGAGGAACTAGACATTCAATAGAGGAACTAGACATTTAATAGCAGAACTAGACATTCAATAGAGGAACTAGACTTTCAACAGAGGAACTAGACATTCAAAGCGGAACTAGACATGCAATGAGGAACTAGACATGCAACAGAGGAGCAAGTCTCCTTACTTGGTCAGTTGTTTATCGGATTTCTCCTGTAATGAATATTCCATCGGAGTCAGGAATTTTGGGGAAAGTACAGTTTAAAACTGAACGACGAATCGGGTAGAAAGTAAACATCGGCGTGCTGCCCAATCTTGTGTAGGTGAAATGAAAGTCAGAAAGTTGTTGATGAACGCTAAACATACAAGTTAAGAAAGCTGCATATTTGTGGCATGAACGCTTCAGGGAAAAGAGAGCCTGTTGCAGGGATCGACATGGAAAGGTTTGCAATTTAGGAGACTAAACGAAGGAGAAGATTCACAATTTGCTGTCAGTGATGGATGTTAACTACAATGGGGGAAAAAACGATTTAATTTTCGTCAGGTCACCATAAGTAAATAAAGACCCTTTTCGACTCCTTCAGCCTTACTGGGCATATAGGGTTATGACTATTTTCAGACCACAAATCGGAACTATGTGAGTTAAATGGTGAGCATAACATAGACCGCCTTTACCTCCCACGATTTCACATGGTACCTATTCAAGGCTGGGGCAAAGGTTAAAGGTTAAAGTCAAGAGGATAAACTTCATTGCCCCGGGTTTTATCCCATATTGGGCTGTGTCGAACTGGGAGCCAAGGTAATTTTGGAAAACTATGCGCCTCCGTCAGGACCTGAACTGGCGACCCTTCGCTCCGCAGGCGAGCGACTAGACGCTACCTTTAGCTTATGTGGAGAGACTTTACCGGCTGTGGTAGATGCATTTAACTTTGTTCGGAGGAAATCTTTTTTAGACTTACTGAGAAAGGCAGGTGGGATTGTGGGTAGGGGAGGGAGAGCTTCGTTTCTATGAACATTTGTACAACAGCGATAAGACCGCTTTAAACATGGATAAATTCAGAAATCTTTCAAACATGATTCCGTAAGGAATTTTTACCGACTGTAGACAAACATGATTCTGTAAGGAATTTTTACCAACTGTAGACAAACATCTGACAGACAATATTTTGCCGCAAAAAAACTGGCCTACTTCTTCACAAGGCACCTTGGCGTCCGACTATTGAAAAACTGACAGATGGTGATATCGAAGCTGTGTGTGCTATCCAGTTTGAAGTCTGTTTGAAATGCTAAAGAAAATTTATTGTCGGTGTCCTCTGAGTTCATTGATTTCAGCGACTGATAATTATGAAGACACACTATCACCCTGAAAAATACTGACATGACAGATGTTATAAGGTTGTTGGCTCAAGCATGGACGGAGAATTTTAAGTTCTGAAAGGTGATGGAAAGGTGATGGTCGACATTTGAACCTCGAACTCGTATAGGAAACCAAAGTGGAAAATGATAAAGATTAACTTGTTTCGTTAATGGAGAAAGTAACCGAGCTGTGACGATGTCAGTGCAGATTAAAATGGCACCGGGCTGTGGTGATATCAGTGCAGATTAAAATGGCACCGGGCTGTGGTGATGTCAGTACATATTAAAATGGCACCGAGCTGTGACGATGTCAGTAAAGATTAAAATGGCACCAGTCTGCAACGATGTCAGTGCAGATGAAAATGGCACCGGGCGGTGACGATGTCCGTGCAGATGAGAGGACAGATTGGAGAACAAGCAACGAATTTAGGGAAATAATTGAGTTATGCTGTGTCAATGGTGACACTGGGTGAAGTGATAGAAAAGGACAAGGAGGAGCAGGAGGTATCCTCAACTGGCAGGCAAAATCTTATCCATTTGGAATTCTTTCAGACGATTGAGGCAGCGTTGCAGAACTTTAGTGAGCAGGATTAGATGAGGTTAGCTGAAACAATCTGCTCGGGTAAGTGGAGAGAGACGGCGCTGCAGAACTTAAGTGAGCAGGATTAGATGAGGTTAGCTGAAACAATCTGCTCGGGTAAGTGGAGAGAGACGGCGCTGCAGAACTTAAGTGAGCAGGATTAGATGAGGTTAGCTGAAACAATCTGCTCGGGTAAGTGGAGAGAGACGGCGCTGCAGAACTTAAGTGAGCAGGATTAGATGAGGTTAGCTGAAACAATCTGCTCGGGTAAGTGGAGAGAGACGGCGCTGCAGAACTTTAGTGAGCAGGATTAGATGAGGTTAGCTGAAACAATCTGCTCGCATTAGTTGAGAGAGATTGTGCCTAGAAAACGGGCAAAACGAGTCAAGCAGGCATCTATCGAGGACCTTTTCAGAAACTAAAAACTGTCAGGTTTGGCTCTGCCCTCTCAGGCTGATCTTGTCCCATTTGTGTTGTTACTTTTCAATTACCATTTTCTTTTAAATGTGTAAAGTTTAAAATCTGTAAAAAAAGCCAAGGTTTTAAGTTAATGCTTTTTTTTCATTTTAAATGTGTGCTTATTTATACTGTAAGGCAGTAGTTTTCAACTTGTGGGTTTGCCACCCTTTGGCTGGTGGAACGATCCTTCCACAAGGGTCGCCAAAGACCATCAGAAAAAAAAAACATATTCACAGAAGCTATAAAGTAGCAACGAAAATGATTAAATGTCTGGGAGTCGCCAAAAAATGAGGAGCGGTGTTAAAGTGTCGTCGCATTATGAAGGTTGAGAATCACTGTTGTAAGGTTTACGTGGCTTTCTCCCTGTACAGTCATCTTAGCTACTACACATTTGATCTTAAAATGTGAACCAATTTTTATTGTCGGATTTCATTTTTCCTTAATAAATGCTCACAATACTTAGTACAATACAGAAGAAACATTTCTAAAGTACTGACCTGTACTGTGAGGCCAGAAAATATGAATAAGAGCGGGATTTGTGGTATACAAAGGGTGTTTTTAATTGTGTGGGTGTTTTCAATAATTTTGGTGGGTTAGAAACTGAGGGTTTATGGAAGAACTGTATATCTGTGTTTTATTACTGTTATTTGACCTCGCTTCCGTCACATGATGCCGGATGTTGCAGTCTACTGTCATTAACACATTCGGTCCATCAATGATGGATGCATGCAGGCAATAGACAACAGGTCACTCGTGTTGGACTGGTCTCGCAGCTACTCCGGTAAACTGTACTCACGAAGGAGCTCTAACTTACACATTTAACTAACCTGTCAGCAACGACCAGCAGCTCTCTGTCCTGCTCCATATTTCAAGCCGACACTTATCGACATGTCCCTGACTGACACACATGGCTAGTGTTTAAACATGTCACCTCTCAGTCGCCCACGTCGATGATGAAGTCCAGTCAATTAAAAGAAACTGATATAAAAGTTTGCCACACGCGCGACCACGAGTATGTGATTTGAACTTCTTCACTGAAGCTTGCTGCTGAACAATTTTGCCAGGTCAGTGCTTTGTTGCTATCATCTTTGTTGCGTCTCTATCGCATGATGACGTCATACACGTCTTATTCTCCACAAGAACGCGCCAACTTTTCGCATCTGCAATTGTTAGTTTCTGTAGCAGTGGTTGGGGAGTTATTACTGTAGGGATGATATGAACAAAGCTGATAGTGTGAGAGAGAGAGACAACGAGAGAGGAAGAGATAGAGAGAGAGAGAGAGACACACACATACACTGAGTGAGAGAAAGTGGTAGAGAAAGAGTGAGAGAGCAAGAGTTGGACAAAGTGAGACACAGAGAGAGTAAATAAAGGCAGTATTAGTAGGATATAAGGCAAACATTGTGTCCCTTAAAACTAAACTTCTTCTTCTTCTTCTTCTTCTTCTTCTTCTTCTGCTTCCTCTTCCTATTCTTATTCTTCTTTATTTGCTCTTCTTCTACTCCTCTCCCTCTTCTTCTTCATGTTTTCATATCTTGATAAAATCCTGAGAACTTAACCGAAAAGACAGATAAAACATATAGCAGCGGTATAATGGGAGACATATCATTTACTACAACTACAACTAAACAGTTATACTCCAGAAAGTATATTAAGGGCAGCTGTAATGTGCCCACCAACCCCCACAAAAAGTATAGTGTGACATAGATCATACACTCTACAATATGTAGTGTGACATAGATCATCCACTCTACAATGTGTAGTGTGACATAGATCATCCACTCTACAATGTGTAGTGTGACATAGATCATATACTCCACAAAGTACAATGTGAATACATCACACACTCCAAAAAGTGTAGCGTGACATAGATTATCCGCTCCACAATGGGTATTGTGACGTAGATCATGCATTTACAAAGTAGAGTGTGACATAAATCAAACACTCCACAAAGTATAGTGTGACATAGATCATATACTTCACAAAGTATAGTGTGACATAGATCATATACTTCACAAAGTATAGTTTGACATAGATCATATACTTCACAAAGTATAGTGTGACATAGATCATTTACTCCACAAAGTGTAGTGTGACATAGATCATATACTTCACAAAGTATAGCGTGACATAGATCATCCACTCTTCAATGGGTGGTGTGACAAATATAATATATTTACAAAGTATAATGTGACATAAATCATATACTTCACAAAGTATAGTGTGACATAGATCATATATTTACAAAGTATAATGTGACATAAATCATATACTTCACAAAGTATAGTGTGACATAGATCATATAATTTACAAAGTATTGTGTGACATAGATCATTTACTCCACAAATTGTGGTGTGACATAGATCATATACCCCACAAAGCATTCAGTGTTCAATTTATTGGGCTGCTGGAGTCACGACTGGATGACTGTTACGTTAGGAATATAAAGCGTTAAAAGTTTACAGATAATTGATATGATCAGTTATTTGTTTCACTGACTAAAGTGCTTGGCTTGTATTTTGCAGACATCTAGCACCATGTTGTTTGCCTCAGCAGTCTGTCTGGGCCTACTGGCAGTAGTTCACGGACAGTGTGCCTGTAGGTACAGTAATCAATTATTTATTATCATGAAACCGACCTTTCAAACAATCTTTTATAAAGGTCACCGTTGTTTCTCCGATCAACAACCTCTGTTTCGACCTCTGAACTATTCCGCGTAGGCTAAAGAGGTCAAATTGTGCGTACACATACTTCAAAAGCGAAAGTGCAATGTCGTGCACAAATATTTCCACAATTTAAAAAAAAAAAAAAAAGCAATTGCGATTATAATTTTTGGTTTTTAACAAAAATGAAATGGCTATCATAAAATATATTGTCGAGGGATTTAATCCACGAGTTTATCTTAGATTTAGAGTTTCTCCGTGTGTAACCATCAAGTGTTTCGAGAATCAGAGATGTTTTACACGGATATTGTTAAATATATTTGTTTGAGGTAATGAAATGATTCGTCATAGTTGGCAAATGCTTTTCACTTAACTAGATAGAATAATAACTATGTTGAATGTTGTTACCTTAAAGTCGGGGTTGTCTAATCTATGTTGTATATTGCTATCTTCTAGCCTGGATTTTCTAATTTATGTTATATGTTGTTACTTCCAGTCATGGTTGTAAAATGTATTTTTTACATTGTTCCTTCCAGTCGGGGTTGTCTAATCTATGTTGTATATTTTTTATCTTCTAGTCAGGATTTTCTAATCTATGTTATGTGTTGTTCCTTCCAGTCATTGTTGTCTAATCTATTTTGTATATTGTTACCTTCCAGTCAGCGTTGTTTAATTTATATTGTATATTGTTCCTTCCAGTCAAGGTTGTCTAATCTATATTGTATATTGTTATCTTCTAGTCAGGATTTTCTAATCTTTTTAATGTTGTTCCTTCCAGTCGGGGTTGTCTAATCTATTTTGCATATTGTTATCTTCCAGTCGGGGTTGTCTAATCTATGTTGTATGTTGTTACTTTCCAGTCGGGGTTGTCTAATATATGTTGTATATTGTTATCTTCCAGTCGCGGTTGTCTAATCTATGTTGTATGTTGTTACTTTCCAGTCTTATTTGTCTAATCTATGTTGAATGTTTCTTTCCAGCCGGGATTGTCTAATATATGTTGTATATTGTTACCTTTTAGTCCGGATTGTCTAATCTATGTTGTATATTGTTACCTTACAGCCGGGGTTGTCTAATCTATGTTGTATGTTACCTTACAGCCGGGGTTGTCTAATCTATGTTGTATAATGTTATCTTCTAGTTCGGGATGTCTAATCTGTGTTGTATATTGTTACCTTACAGCCGGGGTTGTCTAATCTATGTTGTATAATGTTATCTTCTAGTTTGGGATGTCTAATCTGTGTTGTATATTGTTACCTTACAGCCGGGGATGTCTAATCTGTGTTGTATGTTGTTACCTTACAGCCGGGGTTGTCTAATAAATGTTGTATATTGTTATCTTCTAGTTCGGGTTGTCTAATCTATGTTGTATGTTGTTACCTTACAGCCGGGGTTGTCTAATAAATGTTGTATATTGTTATCTTCTAGTTCGGGTTGTCTAATCTGTGTTGTATATTGTTATCTTCCAGTCGCGGTTGTCTAATCTATGTTGTATGTTGTTACTTTCCAGTCGGGGTTGTCTAATATATGTTGTATATTGTTACCTTACAGCCGGGGTTGTCTAATCTATGTTGTATGTTGTTACTTTCCAGCCGGGGTTGTCTAATAAATGTTGTATATTGTTACCTTACAGCCGGGGTTGTCTAATCTATGTTGTATAATGTTATCTTCTAGTTCGGGATGTCTAATCTGTGTTGTATATTGTTACCTTACAGCCGGGGTTGTCTAATCTATGTTGTATAATGTTATCTTCTAGTTCGGGATGTCTAATCTGTGTTGTATATTGTTACCTTACAGCCGGGGATGTCTAATCTGTGTTGTATGTTGTTACCTTACAGCCGGCGTTGTCTAATAAATGTTGTATATTGTTATCTTCTAGTTCGGGTTGTCTAATCTATGTTGTATGTTGTTACCTTACAGCCGGGGTTGTCTAATAAATGTTGTATATTGTTATCTTCTAGTTCGGGTTGTCTAATCTGTGTTGTATATTGTTATCTTCCAGTCGCGGTTGTCTAATCTATGTTGTATGTTGTTACTTTCCAGTCGGGGTTGTCTAATATATGTTGTATATTGTTACCTTACAGCCGGGGTTGTCTAATCTATGTTGTATGTTGTTACTTTCCAGCCGGGGTTGTCTAATAAATGTTGTATATTGTTACCTTACAGCCGGGGTTGTCTAATCTATGTTGTATGTTGTTACTTTCCAGCCGGGGTTGTCTAATAAATGTTGTATATTGTTACCTTACAGCCGGGGTTGTCTAATCTATGTTGTATATTGTTACCTTACAGCCGGGGTTGTCTAATCTATGTTGTATGTTACCAACAGTGAAGACGATTGCCTTCAGCGCTGCACTGACTGAAGATGTCAGCCTCAACCCTAACGACAAGGTTATCTACAACAAGATCTTCACTAACTACGGCAACACCTACGATGGAAGCACGGGCGAGTTCAAGGCCCCTGTGGTAATCTTTTATTTGTATTACTGTGTGCGAGCAGCATCTCGTCTATCGTTACCGGTAGAACTGACCTGTGGTCTATCATAAACGGTAGAACTGACCTGTGGTCTATCATAAACGGTAGAACTGACCTGTGGTCTATCATAAACGGTAGAACTGACCTGTGGTCTATCATAAACGGTAGAACTGACCTGTGGTCTATCATAAACGGTAGAACTGACCTGTTGTCTATCATAAACGGTAGAACTGACTTGTGGTTTACCATAAACGGTAGAACTGACTTGTTGTCTATCATAAACGGTAGAACTGACCTGTGGTCTATCATAAATGGTAGAATTGATTTGTGGTCTTTCATAAACGGTAGAACTGACCTGTGATATATCATAAATATTAGAATTGATTTGTGGTCTTTCATCAACTGTAGAATTAACCTGTGGTCTATCATAAACGGTAGAACTGACCTGTGATATATCATAAATGGTAGAATTGATTTGTGGTCTATCATAAACGGTATAACTGACCTGTGATATATCATAAATGGTCGAATTGATTTGTGGTCTTTCATAAACGGTAGAACTGACCTGTGATATATCATAAATGGTAGAATTGATTTGTGGTCTTTCATAAACGGTAGATCTGACATGTGATCTATCATAAACGGTAAAACTGACTTGTGATCTATCATAAACGGTAGAATTGACTTGTCTATCAATAACGGTAGAACTGACCTGTGGTCTATTATCAACTGTAAAAGTGACTCAGGGTCTTTCATTGCAGGCCTAATAAACAACTTGCTGGTCTGACCAACAACTGACCCACCTGATCAACAACTTACCCACCTGATCAACAACTTACTGGCTGTACCAAAACCTATTGGACATAATGATGACACAAGTAATACGTGGAAATATTCATTGTCTGAAATGTGTGGCTGCAATCTCGTGAGGTGCATGTTTACAGAATTGGCCTCAACACATAATGTAGCACAAACAATGAATCCTCTCACAACTAGAAAGCAGACATTATTACATTTATTACAGAACCTAGATATTCAAAGCTTGTGACACTTTCAGTGTCTTAATCATGTGTAACTTTGTTTGACATACAGCTGTTTAATGTATGCCATTGTTTTAGCGTATATGTTATGTAAGGGAATAGTGCTATCAATGTGTGTTGGATGTGTGAACATCTCCCGAAAACTTTCTAATGTTTTCCAATGGTATGGTAATTGTGGGTAATGTCTGCTGTCTGCAGGATGGCATCTACGGGATCTACATGTACCTGTTGACTCAGACCGGCCAGGAAGGTTGGCTGGAGCTGATTCACAATCAGGATTACGTCGTCTCAGTCTATGCCAAACAAGATGGCGCTTATGATGCCGCTGGTAAGTCAGAGGATGTTAGCTGTGGCTTGTCTGCTATGACACGTCGGCGACAGACTTGTCTGTCATGTCATGTTGTCGACAGACCAATGCATCTCAGCTTCGGGCGTCTCCGTCCCGGTCGTGACATGTCGGCGACAGACTAATGAATTTCAGCACTGGGCATCTCCGTCCCGGTCATCACATGTCGGCGACAAACTTGTTTGTCATGACATGTCGGCGACAGACTTGTTTGTCATGACATGTCGGCGACAGACTATCTATTATGACATGTCGGCGACAGAATAATAAATCTCAGCTTCGGGCATCTTAGTTCCGGTCATGACATGTCGGCGACAGACTTGTTTGTCATGACATGTCGGCGACAGACTTGTTTGTCATGACATGTCGGCGACAGACTTTCTATTATGACATGTCGGCGACAGACTAATGAATCTCAGCTTCGGGCATCTCAGTTCCGGTCATGACATGTCGGCGAAAGACTTGTTTGTCATGACATGTCGGCGACAGACTTGTTTGTCATGACATGTCGGCAACAGACTTTCTATTATGTCATGTCGGCGACAGACTAATGAATCTCAGCTTCGGGCATCTCAGTTCCGGTCATGACATGTCGGCGACAGATTAACGAATTTCAGCTTCGGGTATCTCCGTCCCATTCTTCCATTTTTCCATAGCTCGGTTGCTGCTCGTACGATGCACCCTATCCCATCCCATTCTACCCTCTCCCGCCCCTCCTCCGGAAATGCATATCTCCTTCTGGTAGCAATTCAACGTAGCAAAACAGGGATACAACATTTAACATCAATCATCATGAGTGACAATTCAGCTGAGCAAATTAAGGATACAACATTTAACATCCAATATCATGGGTGAAAATTTACTACAGAAAATTAGTGATACAACGTTTAACATCCATAATCATGGGTGACAATTCAGCTGGGCAAATTAAGGATACAACATTTAACATCCAAAACCATGGCTGAAAATTCAGTAAAGCAGTTTAGGATACCCATGTAACTCACTACAGTTCCATCAAACATTGTCCATACCCATGTAACACACTACAGTTCCATCAAACATTGTCCATACCCATATACCTCACTACAGTTCCATCAAACATTGTCCATACCCGTGTACCACACTACAGTTCCATCAAACATTGTCCATACCCGTGTACCACACTACAGTTTAATCAAACATTGTCCATACCCATGTACCTCACTAAAGTTCTATCAAACATTGTCCATACACCTGTAACTCACTACAGTTCCATCAAACATTGTCCATACACGTGTAACTCACTACAGTTCCATCAAACATTGTCCATACCCATGTACGTCACTACAGTTCCATCAAACATTGTCCATACACCTGTAACTCACTACAGTTCCATCAAACATTGTCCATACACGTGTATCTCACTACAGTTCCATCAAACATTGTCCATACCCATGTACCTCACTACAGTTCCATCAAACATTGTCCATACACGTGTATCTCACTACAGTTCCATCAAACATTGTCCATATCCGTGTAACTCACTACAGTTCCATCAAACATTGTCCATACACCTGTAACTCACTACAGTTCCATGAAACATTGTCCATACACCTGTAACTCACTACAGTTCCATCAAACATTGTCCATACACCTGTAACTCACTACAGTTCCATCAAACATTGTCCATATCCGTGTACCTCACTACAGTTCCATCAAACATTGTCCATATCCGTGTAACTCACTACAGTTCCATCAAACATTGTCCATACACCTGTAACTCACTACAGTTCCATCAAACATTGTCCATACACCTGTAACTCACTACAGTTCCATCAAACATTGTCCATATCCGTGTAACTCACTACAGTTCCATCAAACATTGTCCATACACCTGTAACTCACTACAGTTCCATCAAACATTGTCCATACACCTGTAACTCACTACAGTTCCATCAAACATTGTCCATACCCGTGTACCTGACTACAGTTCCATCAAACATTGTCCATATCCGTGTAACTCACTACAGTTCCATCAAACATTGTCCATACACCTGTAACTCACTACAGTTCCATCAAACATTGTCCATACACCTGTATCTCACTACAGTTCCATCAAACATTGTCCATACACGTGTACCTCACTACAGTTCCATCAAACATTGTCCATATCCGTGTACCTCACTACAGTTTCATCAAACATTGTCCACACCTGTGCAACTTACTACTGTTCCATCAAACATTGTGAATACACCTGTAACTCACTACAGTTCCATCAAACATTTTCCATACACCTGTAACTCACTACAGTTCCATCAAACATTGTCCATACACCTGTAACTCACTACAGCTCCATCAAACATTGTCCATACACCTGTAACTCACTACAGCTCCATCAAACATTGTCCATACACCTGTAACTCACTACAGTTCCATCAAACATTGTCCATACACGTGTACCTCACTACAGTTCCATCAAACATTGTCCATACACGTGTAACTCACTACAGTTCCATCAAACATTGTTCATACACGTGTAACTCACTACAGTTCCATCAAACATTGTCCATACATGTGTACCTCACTACAGTTCCATCAAACATTGTCCATACACGTGTACCTCACTACAGTTCCATCAAACATTGCCCATATCCGTGTATCTCACTACAGTTCCATCAAACATTGTCCATATCCGTGTATATCACTACAGTTCCATCAAACATTGTCCATACACGTGTACCACAATACAGTTCCATCAAACATTGTCCATACATGTGTACCTCACTACAGTTCCATCAAACATTGTCCATACACGTGTACCTCACTACAGTTCCATCAAACATTGTCCATACACGTGTACCTCACTACAGTTCCATCAAACATTGTCCATACCCGTGTACCTCACTACAGTTCCATCAAACATTGTCCATACATGTGTACCTCACTACAGTTCCATCAAACATTGTCCATACACGTGTAACTCACTACAGTTCCATCAAACATTGTCCATACCCGTGTACCTCAATACAGTTCTATCAAACATTATCCATATCCGTGTACCTCACTACAGTTCCATCAAACATTGTCCATACATGTGTAACTCACTACAGTTCTATCAAACATTGTCCATATCCGTGTATCTCACCACAGTTCCATCAAACATTGTCCATATCCGTGTACCACAATACAGTTCTATCAAACATTGTCCATACCCGTGTATCTCACTACAGTTCCTTCAAACATTGTCCATACACGTGTAACTCACTACAGTTCCATCAAACATTGTCCATACACGTGTACCACAATACAGTTCTATCAAACATTGTCCATACCCGTGTATCTCACTACAGTTCCATCAAACATTGTCCATACACCTGTAACTCACTACAGTTCCATCAAACATTGTCCATACACCTGTAACTCACTACAGTTCCATCAAACATTGTCCATACACCTGTAACTCACTACAGTTCCATCAAACATTGTCCATACCCGTGTACCTGACTACAGTTCCATCAAACATTGTCCATATCCGTGTAACTCACTACAGTTCCATCAAACATTGTCCATACACCTGTAACTCACTACAGTTCCATCAAACATTGTCCATACACCTGTATCTCACTACAGTTCCATCAAACATTGTCCATACACGTGTACCTCACTACAGTTCCATCAAACATTGTCCATATCCGTGTACCTCACTACAGTTTCATCAAACATTGTCCACACCTGTGCAACTTACTACTGTTCCATCAAACATTGTCCATACACCTGTAACTCACTACAGTTCCATCAAACATTGTCCATATACCTGTAACTCACTACAGTTCCATCAAACATTGTCCATACACCTGTAACTCACTACAGCTCCATCAAACATTGTCCATACACCTGTAACTCACTACAGCTCCATCAAACATTGTCCATACACCTGTAACTCACTACAGTTCCATCAAACATTGTCCATACACGTGTACCTCACTACAGTTCCATCAAACATTGTCCATACACGTGTAACTCACTACAGTTCCATCAAACATTGTCCATACATGTGTACCTAACTACAGTTCCATTAAACATTGTCCATACACGTGTACCTCACTACAGTTCCATCAAACATTGCCCATATCCGTGTATCTCACTACAGTTCCATCAAACATTGACCATATCCGTGTATATCACTACAGTTCCATCAAACATTGTCCATACACGTGTACCACAATACAGTTCCATCAAACATTGTCCATACATGTGTACCTCACTACAGTTCCATCAAACATTGTCCATACACGTGTACCTCACTACAGTTCCATCAAACATTGTCCATACACGTGTACCTCACTACAGTTCCATCAAACATTGTCCATACCCGTGTACCTCACTACAGTTCCATCAAACATTGTCCATACATGTGTACCTCACTACAGTTCCATCAAACATTGTCCATACACGTGTAACTCACTACAGTTCCATCAAACATTGTCCATACCCGTGTACCTCAATACAGTTCTATCAAACATTGTCCATATCCGTGTACCTCACTACAGTTCCATCAAACATTGTCCATACACGTGTAACTCACTACAGTTCTATCAAACATTGTCCATATCCGTGTATCTCACTACAGTTCCATCAAACATTGTCCATACCCGTGTACCACAATACAGTTCTATCAAACATTGTCCATACCCGTGTATCTCACTACAGTTCCTTCAAACATTGTCCATACACGTGTAACTCACTACAGTTCCATCAAACATTGTCCATACACGTGTACCACAATACAGTTCTATCAAACATTGTCCATACCCGTGTATCTCACTACAGTTCCATCAAACATTGTCCATACACCTGTAACTCACTACAGTTCCATCAAACATTGTCCATACACGTGTACCTCACTACAGTTCCATCAAACATTGTCCATACCCATGTACCTCACTACAGTTCCATCAAACATTGTCCATACCCATGTAACTCACTACAGTTCCATCAAACATTGTCCATACACGTGTACCACAATACAGTTCTATCAAACATTGTCCATACCCGTGTACCACACTACAGTTCCATCAAACATTGTCCATACCCGTGTACCTCACTACAGTTCTATCAAACATTGTCCATACCCGTGTACCTCACTACAGTTCCATCAAACATTGTCCATACACGTGTACCTCACTACAGTTCCATCAAACATTGTCCATACCCGTGTACCTCACTACAGTTCAATCAAACATTGTCCATACACGTGTACCACAATACAGTTCTATCAAACATTGTCCATACCCGTGTATCTCACTACAGTTCCATCAAACATTGTCCATACCCGTGTACCTCACTACAGTTCCATCAAACATTGTCCATACACGTGTACCTCACTACAGTTCCATCAAACATTGTCCATACACGTGTATCTCACTACAGTTCCATCAAACATTGTCCATACACGTGTAACTCACTACAGTTCCATCAAACATTGTCCATACACGTGTATCTCACTACAGTTCCATCAAACATTGTCCATACACCTGTAACTCACTACAGTTCCATCAAACATTGTCCATATCCGTGTATCTCACTACAGTTCCATCAAACATTGTCCATATCCGTGTACCACAATACAGTACTATCAAACATTGTCCATACACGTGTAACTCACTACAGTTCCATCAAACATTGTCCATACACGTGTACCACAATACAGTTCTATCAAACATTGTCCATACCCGTGTATCTCACTACAGTTCCATCAAACATTGTCCATACCCATGTACCTCACTACAGTTCCATCAAACATTGTCCATACCCATGTAACTCACTACAGTTCCATCAAACATTGTCCATACACGTGTACCACAATACAGTTCTATCAAACATTGTCCATACACGTGTACCTCACTACAGTTCCATCAAACATTGTCCATACCCATGTACCTCACTACAGTTCCATCAAACATTGTCCATACCCATGTAACTCACTACAGTTCCATCAAACATTGTCCATATCCGTGTAACTCACTACAGTTCCATCAAACATTGTCCATACCCATGTAACTCACTACAGTTCCATCAAACATTGTCCATACACGTGTACCTCACTACAGTTCCATCAAACATTGTCCATACACGTGTACCACAATACAGTTCTATCAAACATTGTCCATACCCGTGTATCTCACTACAGTTCCATCAAACATTGTCCATACACCTGTAACTCACTACAGTTCCATCAAACATTGTCCATACACGTGTACCTCACTACAGTTCCATCAAACATTGTCCATACACGTGTACCTCACTACAGTTCCATCAACATTGTCCATACCCATGTAACTCACTACAGTTCCATCAAACATTGTCCATACCCATGTACCTCACTACAGTTCCATCAAACATTGTCCATATCCCTGTACCTCACTACAGTTCCATCAAACATTGTCCATACCCATGTAACTCACTACAGTTCCATCAAACATTGTCCATACCCGTGTACCTCACTACAGTTCCATCAAACATTGTCCATATCCATGTAACTCACTACAGTTCCATGAAACATTGTCCATACCCGTGTACCACGATACAGTTCCATCAAACATTGTCCATACCCGTGTACCACACTACAGTTCCATCAAACATTGTCCATACCCGTGTACCTGACTACAGTTCCATCAAACATTGTCCATACACGTGTACCACACTACAGTTCCATCAAACATTGTCCATACCCGTGTACCTGACTACAGTTCCATCAAACATTGTCCATACCCGTGTAACTCACTACAGTTCCATCAAACATTGTCCATACCCGTGTATCTCACTACAGTTCCATCAAACATTGTCCATACACGTGTAACTCACTACAGTTCCATCAAACATTGTCCATACACGTGTAACTCACTACAGTTCCATCAAACATTGTCCATACCCGTGTACCTCACTACAGTTCCATCAAACATTGTCCATACCCGTGTATCTCAATACAGTTCCATCAAACATTGTCCATACCCGTGTATCTCACTACAGTTCCATCAAACAGTGTCCATACACGTGTAACTCACTACAGTTCCATCAAACATTGTCCATACCCGTGTACCTCACTACAGTTCTATCAAACATTGTCCATACTCGTGTACCTCACTACAGTTCTATCAAACATTGTCCATATCCGTGTATCTCACTACAGTTCCATCAAACATTGTCCATACACGTGTAACACACTACAGTTCCATCAAACATTGTCCATATCCGTGAACCTCACTACAGTTCCATCAAACATTGTCCATACACCTGTAACTCACTACAGTTCCATCAAACATTGTCCATACACGTGTACCTCACTACAGTTCCATCAAACATTGTCCATACACGTGTAACTCACTACAGTTCCATCAAACATTGTCCATACACGTGTACCTCAATACAGTTCCGTCAAACATTGTCCATATCCGTGTATCTCACTACAGTTCCATCAAACATTGTCCATACACGTGTACCTCAATACAGTTCTATCTAACATTGTCCATACCCGTGTACCTCTCTTCACTTCTATCAAACATTGTCCATACCCGTCTACCTCACTTCAGTTCCATCAAACTTTGTCCATACCCGTGTACCTCACTTCAGTTCCATCAAACATTGCCTATACCAGTGTACCTCACTACAGTTTAATCTAATGTTGCCCATACCCGTGTACCTCACTACAGTATAATCAAATGTTCCCCATACCCGTGTACCTAACTACAGTTTAATCTAATGTTCCCCATACCCGTGTACCTGATTACAGTTTAATCTAATGTTGCCTATACTCGTGTACCTGGCTTACAGTTTAATCTAATGTTGCCTGTACTCGTGTACCTAACTACTGCTGGTGATGTGTTGCAGGCAACTCGGTGATGCTCAGACTCAAGGAAGGAGACATTCTCTTCGTCAGGGCACGCAGACTCTCCAAACTGTACGGCAGAAGTGACCAAGCCTATTCCTCCTGGAACATCCATCTTATTTCAGCTCTTTAAAATCAGTCCAGTGACAACAGACGAGATGCTGGAAGCAAAGCCTTGTTTGTCGAGCCAAATAAAATCTGATTTATCTTAAACGATGTGTTGTGAGCTGCCCTGGGCTCCATGATTATTTGTGAAAAAAAAAAAATTGTCTTCCCTTCTGTACCAGTATGCCTCCACTTCTACACTAGTCTGTCTTCACTTCTATACCAGTCTGTCTTCCTTTCTATACCAGTCTGTCTCCACTTTTATACCAGTCTGTCTCCACTTCTATACTAGTCTGTCTCCACTTCTATACCAGTATGCCTCCACTTCTATACCAGTCTGTCTCCACTTCTATACCAGTCTGTCTTCCCTTCTGTACCAGTATGCCTCCACTTCTATACTAGTCTGTCTTCACTTCTATACTAGTCTGTCTTCCCTTCTATACCAGTCTGTCTCCACTTTTATACCAGTCTGTCTCCACTTCTATACTAGTCTGTCTCCACTTCTATACCAGTATGCCTCCACATCTATACCAGTCTGTCTCCACTTCTATACCAGTCTGTCTCCACTTCTATACTAGTCTGTCTCCACTTCTATACCAGTATGCCTCCACTTCTATACCAGTCTGTCTCCACTTCTATACCAGTCTGTCTCCACTTCTATACCAGTCTGTCTCCACTTCTATACCAGTCTGTCTCCACTTCTATACCAGTCTGTCTCCACTTCTATACCAGTCTGTCTCCACTTCTATACCAGTCTGTCTCCACTTCTATACTAGTCTGTCTCCACTTCTATACCAGTCTGTCTCCACTTCTATACCAGTCTGTCTCCACTTTTATACCAGTCTGTCTCCACTTCTATGCTAGTCTGTCTCCACTTCTATACTAGTCTGTCTCCACTTCTATACCAGTCTGTCTCCACTTCTATACCAGTCTGTCTCCACTTTTATACCAGTCTGTCTCCACTTCTATACAAGTCTGTCTCCACTTCTATACTAGTCTGTCTCCACTTCTATACCAGTCTGTCTCCATTTCTGTACCAGTCTGTCTCCACTTCTGTACTAGTCTGTCTCCACTTTTATACCATCTGTCTCCACTTCTATACTAGTCTGTCTCGACTTCTATACCAGTCTGTCTCCACTTCTATACCAGTCTGTCTCCACTTCTTTACTAGTCTGTCTCCACTTCTATACCAGTCTGTCTCCACTTCTATACCAATCTGTCTCCACTTCTATACTAGTCTGTCTTCACTTCTATACCAGTCTGTCTCCACTTCTATACTAGTCTATATCCACTTCTATACCAGTCTGTCTCCACTTCTATACCAGTCTGTCTCCACTTCTATACTAGTCTATATCCACTTCTATACCAGTCTGTCTCCACTTCTATACTAGTCTATATCCACTTCTATACCAGTCTGTCTCCACTTCTATACCAGTCTGTCTCCACTTCTATACCAGTCTGTCTCCACCTCTATACTAGTCTGTCTCTACTTCTATACCAGTCTGTCTCCACTTCTATACCAGTCTGTCTCCACTTCTATACTAATCTGTCTCCACTTCTATACCAGTCTGTCTCCACTTCTATACCAGTCTGTCTCCACTTCTATACTAGTCTGTCTCCACTTCTATACCAGTCTTGTCTCCACTTCTATACCAGTCTGTCTCCACTTCTATACCAGTCTGTCTCCACTTCTTTACTAGTCTGTCTCCACTTCTATACCAGTCTGTCTCCACTTCTATGCTAGTCTGTCTCCACTTCTATGCCAGTCTGTCTCCACTTCTATACCAGTCTGTCTCCACTTCTATACTAGTCTGTCTCCACTTCTATACCAGTCTGTCTCCACTTCTATACCAGTCTGTCTCCACTTCTATACCAGTCTGTCTCCACTTTTATACTAGTCTGTCTCCACTTCTATACCAGTCTGTCTCCACTTCTATACCAGTCTGTCTCCACTTTTATACCAGTCTGTCTCCACTTCTATACTAGTCTGTCTCCACTTCTATACTAGTCTGTCTCCACTTCTATACCAGTCTGTCTCCACTTCTATACTAGTCTGTCTCCACTTCTACAATAGTCTATATCCACTTCTATACCAGTCTGTCTAAACTTCTATACTAGTCTGTCTCCACTTCTATACTAGTCTGTCTCCACTTCTATACTAGGCTGTCTCCACTTCTATACTAGTCTGTCTCCACTTCTATACTAGTCTGTCTCCACTTCTATACCAGTCTGTTTCCACTTCTATAAAAGTCTGTCTCCACTTCTATACCAGTCTGTTTCCTCTTCTATACTAGGCTGTCTCCACTTCTATACTACTTACTGACGTCCATTTGTCTAGACTCACCCCTCCAAGCGGCTACCTGATCAACCCTGAGAATTCAAATCTCCTCCTGAATGGAAAGACAAATAATCAAATAATCTCCGGTAGATACCACGTTAAACAGGCACATACGTTAAATTTGAGTCCGCTGTAATCACCACATCAGGCCGACATCCGCCACAGTCAGGTATGGGATTTGTGGGGGGAGGGGTGGAAGGGTATATCTAGAGCTAACAACGCCTCGCACACCAAATGCCGATAGACAAGTTTGGAGCTTACAATACCAAATACATGTATAAAACATTCACACAAGCCAATAGTCTCTGGTTAATTTGTTTGTCACCTATCCTGCAACTGAGTGTATGGCTGATGTAGCTCAGTTACCAAGCGGGGTAATGAGTCTATGGCTGATGTGGCTCAGTGACAAAGCGGGGTAATGAGTCTATGGCTGATGTGGCTCAGTAACCAAGCAGGCCACTGAGTCTATGGTTAATGTAGTTCAGTCACAAAGCAGGGTAATGATTCTATGGTTAATGTAGCTCAGTCACAAAGCAGGGTAATGATTCTATGGCTGACGTAGCTCTGTCACCAAGCGGGGTAATGATTCTATGGCTGATGTGACTCAGTCACCAAGCGGGGTAATGATTCTATGGCTGATGTGGCTCAGTCACCAAGCAGGGTAATGATTCTATGGCTGATGTGGCTCAGTCATCAAGCAGGCCAGTAGGTGTATGGCTGATGTTGCTAAGTCACCCAACAGGTCAGTGGGTGTATGACCTTTATTTAACCATAAAGGATGTCCTTAAGGACTCTTCCATGCTCAATTCTCCAGGTGTGACTCAGCCACCTGAGCCTTCGTAGACTGAGCATGGGAAAGACTGTTGTAGTACCTGCTCTTTCATGCAGCTCAGTGTTTGTGATTGTATCCTGCCACCTAAAGCCAAGGCATCCAATACACAGACACACACACACACACACACATCCCAAACAGACAGACAGACAGACAGACACACACACACACATCCCAAACAGACAGACAGGCAGACACACATCCCAAACAGACAGACAGACAGACAGACAGACAGACAGACAGACAGACAGACAGACAGACAGACAGACAGACAGACAGACAGACAGACAGACAGACAGACAGACAGACAGACAGACAGACAGACAGACAGACAGACAGACAGACGGACGGACGGACGGACGGACGGACGGACGGACGGACGGACGGACGGACCGACCGACCGACCGACCGACCGACCGACCGACCGACCGACCGACCGACCGACCGACCGACCGACCGACCGACCGACCGACCGACCGACCGACCGACCGACCGACCGACCGACCGACCGACAGACAGACAGACAGACAGACAGACAGACAGACAGACAGACAGACAGACAGACAGACAGACAGACAGACATGAATGTTATAAAACTCAAGAATTCTTAAAGATAAGTCATTAATCAGTAACACTAAGATTAGGGAAAAAAATAACTATGGAGTTGATGGCTAAAGAAGTGGAAGCTTACAGAGATGCTAAAATACAGATGAGAACAGCTGAACTGACGGAATCTGAGCCATCCTTTAACAAATATCAGTAACAATTTTCACGTTAGATAAATCTATTTCTGCATGATCCAAACACTGTGACTACAAGGCCAAACATGTTGATGTTCCACGTACAGAATGGCAACTCGTTTATAGAAAGCATTTAAAGGGTGAACCTTTGAAATTGCTAGAAACAACACATGTTAAAATGTTAGATGACTACGTTTGTAAAAGTTAGAATTTTTCAACATTTGTATCTAGGTTCTAAATACAAAAACAGTGTTATCTGTTGGATGTAAAAGCAACACATGCTACACTAAATACAAAAACAGTGTTATCTGTTGGACGTGGACGTAAAAGCAACACACGCTATACTAAATACAAAAACAGTGTTATTTGTTGGACGTGGACCTAAAAACAACACAGGCTATACTAAATACAAAAACAGTGTTATCTGTTGGATCTAAAAGCAACACACGCTATACTAAATACAAAAACAGTGTTATCTGTTGGACGTGGACCTAAAAACAACACAGGCTATACTAAATACAAAAACAGTGTTATCTCTTGGACGTGGATGTAAAAGCAACACACGATACACTAAATACAAAAACAGTGTTATCTGTTGGACGTGGATGTAAAAGCAACACACGATACACTAAATACAAAAACAGCGTTGTCTGTTGGACGTGGACGTAAAAGCAACACATGCTGTACTGAATACAAAAACAGTGTTATCTGTTGGATCTAAAAGCAACACACTATATACTAAAAATGTTATGATTCCATATGATTTTGACTGATTTACGATATGTTTATGATTTCCACATTTTCAGTTTTACGAATCAATTTCAATTTTTCCACGATGTACTGTTATTTGAATTTTCGTAGATTTGGATTTAATTATTTCCCGGTACACTGCGTAGTAAGTGAGCATTGTCTTTTATCATGGTGTTTGTGTTGTGAGTATATTTGTTTTTTCTTTTTCCATTGATTTTCATTCAATTTATGTAATAGTTTTTCTTAATGTTTTTAAATTAAGTTGTCTGTTGATTTGCTTTGGAATTGAAATATTTCGTTCTAATTTTCAATTTTTTTTTTCTTTGTCTTAGTTCTCCTTTTTTAAAAAAAAAATAAGTTTATGTTTTTGTTATAGCATACACACGCATTAAAAGCATATGCTAGCCATCCGAAGTGCTAACACAAACAGTCCGACATTAGAAATGCAGTTCACCATGGATGGTAGCAGAAGTTACTTTCAGATCATATGTTGTACACGCGATCAATTTTAATCACATAATGGCACCACCAATATTTCGACAAACGCCATCGCGCCATTTTCTGAATCTACAATTCACAATACCACGTTGGTCACAGTAAAAGAATATTTCAAATAAAATCAGCAGCTTACAGTGTCATGCCATGCATTCAACTCAGAAGCTAGGCGACGAAACTATCATTCAGTCTACAAATGGAGCAAAAATGCACCTACCGCCGTCTGGCAGGCGCTAAAGAACAAAATTTGCCAAGGCTCACAACAGTGACCGTGCTTAGAGTCCATTTTGACCGGAAGTAGTGAGGGTTTATTAACGGTCACCCCAGTGGTGCCCTCGTGCTTGGGAAGAGGCCAGGGGCGTAACACCCATCAGCAAGGTGTCGCCCCTGTACAACCTGACTACCTTCGTTAACGATTGTGCACCCCACAACCATTCAGTTCTTTGGCACAAAGGAGACACCTTAAACTTGGGTTCTGGACTACCGACTCTCTACGTGCTCACACGCGTATGTTATTAGTCTACAAAAGTTATCATTTTTCTGTCATATACCATTAGCCTTATGTTCCAGCTTACATTTGAAAATAAAATACTATCGTCGTGCATATGCATACATACACTTAAACATACTAGTAATAGTTGTGACCACGCAGCAAAGTAAACAGATACGCCCGATAACCCACAAACAGCAAGAAACAAGCCAACCAATAGTATTTACCGAAGCCGCCATGACAGCCCAACTAAGCAGCTCACCGGACCGAAGAAATCTCCCAGCTTGAGACCAGTCAGTCATGATGATCTACCACCCAATTCACGCCCGCCCATACCCGTCCCAGAGCCACCCCAGGCAAAGAAACTGCCCTTCTTAGGACAGTTTACGATCCCCTCCCTAAACACAGATACAAAACAGGAGATCCAGAGAAATTTGACTTAAAAGCTCAACAAAATTGGAAAGCAGAAAAACGTGAACAAAACAACACAACGTAACGTTTTGGCCGGGCAGCCTTTTTCAAACATAAGTGAACTACAACAAATGTAACAACGAGGAGAGGAGACAGTATTACCTGACAAATAAACTGGAAATAAACAAGCGTCACCATACGCAGCAAATAAACGAAGCCAACATAAAGCCGCTGATCATTCTAGGAGCTGGCTGAGATTGGCAAGAATGTCTTTTTTTAGGCCTATCCAGATACACAACCAGCAGACTGTACACTGTGCATCCCAATGACTATGAATGCTTCTGTCTTCGCAGGCTGTTGGTAAATATGCTCGGTCCAAAATCTTCCAGCAATTGACAATTGTCAACGGCGTTACATATGACACTTTTCGCATTGCATAGAGAACTCTTGATTTTTTTTTTTGGGGGGGGGGGGAGGGGGAGGCGGAGGGGCGGGGGGCGGAGAACAACCGACACTGAGATGTATATATTAATGACTGGTGCAACACATCACATCCAAGTCAAATTCGTGCATTGCTTGTTGACCTAATTTTTAAAGTCGTTCCCTCGTGTTATTTTAAAGCTCCACCCTGGCTTTTGCGTGGGGCCCTAAATATAGCCGGGCCATAAATATGGCCTAACCATAGATATGACCTAAATGGCTGAAAGGTGTTAGTGGGACCTCTCCAAGGATGATCCTCATCCGCATGGTGGCACTTTGTGTCACCAGGTGTTTATCGTTTGCGTGATGTCCTGGTGGGGCACTACTACCTATCTCATATTGACCGCCTGCTCTCCATCTCCAACAGAGTTATGGGAGAAATATACAAAATAGTCATCGTACATGGCTGAATATATTCTCTGTCGAATTGGTTGATTGTGGTCTGGGACTGAAGAGTCGGATGGACAAACTAGAGAACATACAGAACGCGGCTATGCGGGTCATTCTGGGTTGCACCAGAGACACCCTAGTGGTGTGTATGCGATACATCCTCGGTTTGCTCACTGTTGCAGGTAGGCACAAGGTGCTGCAGGCGAAGTCATATCTCAAGGTAGCTGCAGACACAGACCACCCTTTGCAGTTAAGGCTTAGTGGCTGATAAGAGAGAAGTTATGGATGGCTCAGGCAAAAGAAACAATCATAAAGGTTTGCATCCTTGAGAAAATTAGGCGAGGCGAGGAGTGGGTCAAATTGCCACCTGAACAGCCAGACTTGTGTAGGGCTATAATCACACTGAGCCGGGAATGCAGAGACTGGCCAGCAGGTGCCACGGAGGTGGAAATTCAGCAATTATTTAAGATAATGCTCGCTCAGACGGTTCAGTGTCAAGAGGCAAAAGAAGTGCTTGGGGTTTCTTAGCATAAGTTATGGTTAACATTTGGTGCAGGAGAGCCTAGCATATGATACCACAACACCCAGCTTAAGAATTATAGCTTTCCGCTGGTTAGAGAACACGACACACACACACACACACACACACACACACACACACACTCACATCGTGATTGTAACTAACCCAGAAAGCATGCTGAGGAAGATCAGGACAGGCATGCTTCGTGCGAAATGGCATGCTTCACTGCGGAGAACACGGGGGAGGAGTATTGTTTGGGAGGATTTTGTCACAGGGACACGCTGGTGTGTTGGGAAATAAACAGGCTGACAGACTGGCTGGCTCTGCACAACTTGGTGGAATACTAATGCATGATAAGGTAGACATGGTTAGTGCCCTGTGGGAGAGCGTGTACATTTCGGAGGAGCAGATGGATCACCATAGTCTGGTGAGATTGATGCAAAAAAAGGGGGGGGGGTGACGAGGGGTTCTGGCAGATGCTCAAGGCTCAGCTGAATGGCAAGACGGACGTTTAATCAGAATGCTACTGATACTGGCACCATTAGTATCGGGACTCTTCGCTGGCTGCTGAAGATGGGGACAGAGCGCTTATGGGAATGCCCCGAGTGTTGTGATGTCGGTTCTTGAATCAACTCCGTCGAATAGGCAACGAAAATTTTCGTGTCCTGGCTTCCGGGGACAGTTTTTTAATCCAGCCATAACCACAACAAGATGGCGTCGACGACCGAGGACGGCAAGCTGAAGTTTCTACCCCGACATCTACAACGTTCTACACCCGCCGCCGCCACTAGCCACAAGTCCAAACGTCGGGTCACTCTCGAGGATGACAATGCTGCAGATGAGGAGTCCGATCGCAGGAGTGTCTTTGATCGTTTGGGACCAGGAGGCTCACAGAGAAATGAGGCAAGTGTTTGTTTAGTTTGTGTTGGACAATAGTACAGTACTCACCAGCCATCCATCAGTGGCAGCGTTGACTTCTTTTAGTCAGCTTCATATTGATATTGTATTCATATACAGGAGGATTATGATAACATTACTATTACCACAGGAAGAATAATTAGTTTGAATTAGAACATGGTCACACAGAACAGTACATCATCTGATCAGTCTTGGACCAGATGTATCTTTAAAGTTTAAAGTTAAATTTTCGAATAATTATTATAAATAGTATTAATTTAATAGGCTACTTATTATGGCGGCCAAAAACAAACCCTGACAGGTCCTCAGTCAACGAACACATCGTGGCAAAATTAGGATTACTGGCACTTGACAATTTCTAGAAACGGAACAATATACATGATAATAGCGACATGGCGGTAAGACAACGCGCTCCAACGCAGGTTAGTGATAGTGTTCTTCTGATTAAACTCACCGCACATAGCGCGGGGGAAAGAAAAACTAGATGACTGGGACTCACGAGTAACAGCTACCACATCTCCTGCAACTTCCTCCAGTGTATTTGCTCGTGAGTTCAAGTTATCTATCTAGTTTAGCCCCCTATCCGTGCTGCACGTAGTGGTGTGGGAGATACTCTCTGAAAAATGCGTTACCAATGAGGCACAGATCATATTTAGCCAAGTTTTAATGGCGCCACAGCCACAAAAAGCAGATTTTTGGGCACTGTTTGCAACTTCTGTGCCACTTTTTTTTAGATATAAAGGCCTCAATTATCGCTAGGTAGTCGATTTCATTATTTTCCCTTTTTTCGTTTCTTTTTGTTTTAGAGTTCCAAGTTTTTGAATGTTTACAACACACGACCTGATGAGGCCTTGTCAAGGAGTGTTTTTGGCCACCATAATATGTGGTCATTATTCGGAGGATAGCTGGTGTATCTTTTCTAGCTAGTAATATTCATTATCATTCTTGATTCTATAGGCCACAGCACACAGGTGGGCCCCAACAAATTGATTTCTGCTTGATCATGAATGATCATCATAAACTTACTCGCACTAACTGGTTAGGATAGGTTGAGGTAGGTTTTCTCTTCCAGTCTTTGGGATTAACACCTCAGGGATGAGAATCAAACAGGAAAATGACTATCCTCGTAAAGGCACCTTACTTTTAATTAATTATCACTTATTGGAAGATTACGATATAAAATTATGTGCACTCGATTATCCTGGAAAAGGTAAGCAGATCAAGTTATTTTTTAATCATCTAATGTCAGTCTTGCTTGCAGACATAAAATGTAATCATTGTTTGGGTGTTTTAAGTATCACTTGAAAAAAAGAATATCCTCCATATCGGAGTCTAGAGCTATCAGATTAATAGTCATTATTTTACTTCCTTTTTTTTGGGAAAAGCCTCATTAACAAAAACCAAAACAGAGAAATCAAGTGAATGTTATTGCAGTGCTTCATCTAACAGAATGAAGACTCCATCCACTTATATATGATTATCTAAACAACAAGGCTTCTCACAAAAGCTGAGAACTGTAATTTATAGCATGGAACTTGTCAAACTGCTCTCAACATTTGTGTTGATTTCTGTGTTTGGTTAGCTGTTGTTGGCTGGGCCATGAAACAGTTCTCTTCATTTACATGGGTTACAGGTGTAAACAGGCTGAAAAACAGTGATCTTCAATTACATGGGTTACAGGTGTAAACACTTGTTGAGCAAGCTGACAGATACTAGGGACTAAACAACCCACTGCGTGTGTTCAAGGGTCAGCACACAGACATTAGTGAACAAACTTCATCATAGAAACCATTGAACACGCAGAAGTAAATCTTCAGTTGGGAACAAGCATTGATCCCTGAATTAGCACAGGAACAGAGCAGTCATCAGGAGACCCTTTGTGATCAAGTTGCAGCCCCCAACTGATAGCTTTAGTCATGATAACATTTTGACACACCTGATTCTTTAGGGATGACAATCATTCACACTGTCCACTTCCCACCCCCCTCACCTCAGTATGTCACATTCAGACACACTGTCCACTACCCATACACCTTACATTGGGTGGGTCACATTTACCTACATCCACTGCCCCCATCTCTCATGCTTTGTGCTGACAATATATGAAATGAAGAAAAAAGACTTTGGGTTGTTTCAGAGCAAGAAGCCTTGCCTGGAGTTCCAGCAACATGGCAAGTGCCACCTGGGCAAGAACTGTCTCTACAGTCACATCAGCAAGGACCGCAGTAAAAGGTCTGTCCATGTTTGTCTTGTTTGATGTTTTCTTCTGGATGTTTTATATAATAATATTGTATGATGTTGGACAGTATAGTATAACTCATAATTGTATGATATGTGTAGCAACTAGGGATGGTGGACAGTATAACATAGTTGTATGATCTATGTATCAACCACGGATGTTGGATAGTATAGTATAACTCATAATTGTATGATATGTGTAGCAACTAGGGATGGTGGACAGTATAACATAGTTGTATGATCTATGTATCAACCACGGATGTTGGATAGTATAGTATAACTCATAATTGTATGATATGTGTAGCAACTAGGGATGGTGGTCAGTATAACATAGTTGTATGATCTATGTATCAACCACGGATGTTGGATAGTATAGTATAACTCATAATTGTATGATATGTGTAGCAACTAGGGATGGTGGACAGTATAACATAGTTGTATGATCTATGTATCAACCACGGATGTTGGATAGTATAGTATAACACATAATTGTATGATATGTGTAGCAACTAGGGATGTTGGACAGTATAGTATAACACATAATTGTATGATCTCTCTAGCAACTAGGGATGTTGGGCAGTATAGTATAACACATAATTGTATGATATGTGTAGCAACTAGGGATGTTAGACAGTATAACAGTTGTATGATCTATGTATCAACCACGGATGTTGGATAGTATAGTATAACACATAATTGTATGATCTCTCTAGCAACTAGGGATGTTGGACAGTATAGTAGAGCTATTTTAGTCAACATTTAAAAATTGGGTTTTTTACTTTTAAACCAAGACAGCTGAATAGAGGTTGAAAACCTGAGTCCAACGGTACCCAAATGAAGTCTGTATGTCAATTCTAAGCGGAGATATTTACATTTCAGTGGCGGAAAGTGCGCCCAAAAAATTATAATGGAAAACACAGAAACAAGATGGCGGCATGTTCCCAAGTGAAAACTGGACCTCATTTTATCATGTTTAATGTCAATAACTCTCTGGTTTTTGGCTGAACCCCTTAGCAACCATATGTCATTGCTTTCAGGACAGCAAGCTCTAACTAAAGTTGTTGCCTTTTAAAAAAATATGATGTGATGCAAACCTAAATAACATAAAAATGAGTCAATTTATCAGTATTAATTAAATACCTTATGAATTTATTATTATCCAGTGAGTCTTGCAAGACGTATACTGTAATATATGTATATATATAATTTTGTAACTATTCTTCCTGCTATGATGCATCTCTTTCTGTTTGTTGAATAATGCTTTTTCTCTCACTGTCACTTGTGTGTGTGTGCATACATCTGACCGAAATTTTGCTTTATTCCACTGTTTAAAATGTTCAATAGCAAGTGGATCGACTTCATTGCATCGTTACTGGTTTAGTATGGCTTGGTCTTTCTCCACATAACTGAACGGCTAGCACATGCTAAGAGCTTAGCATGAAGCCTGAATACCGTAGCTCCGGCAACAGCCCTCAGAGGTCTCCGTTAACCAAAAAATTCATTTTTTAGTTGAACAATGCAGTGAACATACCGCAACCTTCTAAACGCGAGAGGTTAATGCCTTGACCACTTTGCTACGGAGACCCCCATATTGTTTTATAACCAAGTGAAAATGAGAGCCCCTGTTAATGATTTAACATAATCCTTTTTTCAGTCTTTGCGAGTTATTCTTTTATTTTATTGATGATGAGGACATTTCACCATAGCGTTCCCCTCTTCTTCTTAACTAGTCACAGCTCGATATTTTATTTACTTGTTCAAAATAATCTAAGGTAACCGCCCGATTTGTGATTCAATGCTATATTTTTCATGGAGTAAAATTATTAAATAAGCTCCTTTGTGATTCGCTTTGGATTTATGTTGTGTTTTCATGGAGCAGGATTTCACAAGGTAAGAGGAAAAATAACATTTTATTTTTTTAAAGTATCTATGTCCCAGGTGATCTGTTTGCTGGCTAGTATATATTAGTATATATATAAAAAAAATATCAAATATTATTAATCATAAGTTGTAAGTAGCCCTAGCTGTAAGTAAGTAAACTTATTATGCAGTTAAACAAATTATAATATTTTATTATTAATTTTATTAAATAAGCATATCTAAAATCTAAGGAAGTAAAAACTACAATTTTAATACTAATACATAGTATCAGTCATAAATAGTACTTGTTATACTATCTAAGACAATAAAAATGCACCACAAAATCATAGTGCAGAAATATATGGCAGACATTTTTTAAATGTCAATCTGGGAGCGGAGAGTGGGGGTCAGCAGGTAAAAAGGCCTTAAACAGGTAAGGTCCTTCATGCCCAATGATAGGTTATGGCTTAAAAAATTATATAATGGCTAAAGATTCCAAAAATGATTTAAAAACTACTATTTTATTGTGATTTTAAAATATATTAAAAAATTTTCAAACCAATGTCTGTGTCCATTTTCAACACTCAAAATACCCTAGCCAAACGGTCCATGTCAAAAACGTGCTAAAACATTATTTTCAACTATTAAAACTGATGTCAAATGAAAGTTAAAGACAGTTAAATGATTAACAAAAATAAAACTTGCATTATTTTTTAACTGTTTTTATAAATAACTAGATATTAATCAATCAGTTCGTTTAGACCACATGGTGGCCATTTTGAAAAATCTCCGATTTAGCTCTCAAGACACGATTGGGAACAAATTCAAACTTTCAACTTGGTCCTGTAGAGATTCCAAGAAAACTGCCCACCTTTATGTAAAAATGGACACAGAATCCAAAAATGTCACTTGAGAGTATTTAATTTTACCGAAAACAAGAGATATTAAAGAAAATTTACTTCCCGCATGGCAAATAGTGAAATTTATTTGGCTGAACAAAGATCGCTACGTAAGTTAGGTGTCGTTTTGTAGAGCCACCTCTTCTGAATTCTTTGAGCCTATGTATTCGATTCAGAACAGCCAGTATTGAGCGACGGGTTTTCAAAGAAAATGATACGCAAAGGAGCCATTTTTTCGTGGACCACCGACTCCATCTTGTAACTAAGCGATCTCTACTTTCGTTTTAAAGTGGGTCACCTTCTTGATTAGCATACCTAGTATAACACATAATTGTATGATATGTGTAGCAACTACAGATGTTGGATAGTATAACATAGTTGTATGATCTATGTATGAACCACGGATGTTGGACAGTATACCATATAATTGTGTGTGATCTCTCTAGTAACCAGGGATGTTGTACAATATAGTTAGTTAGTTAGTCGACAGATTATCCTCATTGCACGTCAAACCACTCAGTCCACAAGTGCTCGGATCCCCTCCTCAGTCAATCGTGTAGCGGCTAACGACACCAGTTCTGTGTCTGTTTATTATTCTTATTTTTCTACCCTCCTAGTGATCTTGTTTGGCGACCCCCTGTTTAACATGTTGTTCTGGCAGTCTGACCATGGCTGCAGATTCACAGTTCTCAGTTGGTTCACGCAAACGTCTTAACTCTCTTAGTGCATTCGGTATATCAGCCTGGTCTACGGCTTGTCCGGCTTTCAGTAGCCCTACATATAAGCCTATCACCTTGCTCGTTTCCTTGTACCCCCACATGTCCAGGCACCAAAATGAAAATAATCAATGTCAGCCGTGAATTCTGTTGGACAGTATAACATAATTGTATGATTTGTGTATCAACCAGGGATGTTGGACAGTATAACATAATTGTATGATCTGTCTATCAACCATAGATGTTGGACAGTATAACATAATTTTATGATTTGTGTATCAACCACGGATGTTGGACAGTATAACGTATAATTCTATGTGATCTCTTTAGCAACCACGGATGTTGGACATTATAACATAATTCTATGTGATCTCTCTAGCAACCAGGAATGTTGGACAGTATAACATAATTCTATGTGATCTCTCTAGCAACCATGAATGTTAGACACTATAACATAATTCTATGTGATCTGTCTATCAACCACGGATGTTAGACACTATAACATAATTCTATGTGATCTATCTATCAACCACGGATGTTAGACACTATAACATAATTCTATGTGATCTGTCTATCAACCAGGAATGTTGGACACTATAACATAATTCTATGTGATCTGTCTAGCAACCAGGAATGTTGGACAGTATAAAATAATTCTATGTGATCTGTCTAGCAACCAGGAATGTTGGACAGTATAACATAATTCTGTGTGATCTGTCTAGCAACCAGGAATGTTGGACAGAATTAAATAATTGTATGATCTGTGTAGCAACCAGGGATGTTGAACAGTATAACAAAATTGTATGTGATATGTCTAGCTAATTTGTAAATTGAATGTAATCTCAAACAACCAGGGATGGAAACAAAAGTCCTGACAACCTGCGTTTAACCTTCAAAGGAGAGAAGGACAAGGACAACAAGGTACGATCACAAGTGGTTGTACGTAAAACTGACGCAGACAGCGATGCTGAATCTGGAGATGAATCTGATAGCTTGTCTATTGACAGTAAGTACAGTGTCTGTTGACAGTAACTACCTTGTTTGTTGACAGTAAGTACAGTGTCTGTTGACAGTAACTACCTGGTCTAGCATATGGCATGGTGGAGATATTGCAGCCTAGCTCTCAACCACAACACAGTATTCCAACCACCCTTTTAAGGGAAATGTGGAGCTAAAAGATATGGTCCATTGATTGTAAGTATTGGATTTGTGGACTGAACACATTTTCTGACAGTTTGAAAAGGAGAATAGCCAGCTATTTGGTCACATGACATCAGCAAATATTAGCTGTGTTTCTGGAAACTTCCTGTCTCCATGCTGTCACAAGACACACACGCAGAGATCAGAAATACTGTTGCATGGTTTATGTTACTGCAGCTGATCATCTCTGTTTGTAATTATAGTCATTGTAACATGTGATTTCATGGTAGCCATCTCATGGCTGTGGTTGTATAGTTTCTGTCAGTCTTATATGGACCTGCCATATAGGGTTGTGTGGTTTCTGTCAGTCTTATATGGACCTGCCATATAGGGCTGTATGGTTTCTGTCGGTGTGATATGACCTTTCATACGTGGCTGAATAGTTTCTGTCGATGTGATGTGTACCTTTCATACATGGCTGAATAGTTTCTGTCAGTGTGATGTGTACCTTTCATACGTGGCTTAATAGTTTCTGTCAGTGTGATATGGCCTTTCATACGTGGCTGAATAGTTTCTGTCGATGTGATGTGGACACTGGATGTCTAGTCAGCACGTGGCTGAATAGTTTCTGTCGATGTGATGTGTACATTTCTTACATGGCTGAATAGTTTCTGTCAGTGTGATGTGTACCTTTCATACGTGGCTTAATAGTTTCTGTCAGTGTGATATGGCCTTTCATACGTGGCTGAATAGTTTCTGTCGATGTGATGTGGACACTGGATGTCTAGTCAGTTGTTCAGAGATTGTATTGTTGCTAAAGCACCTATTGTAGCCGCCAAGTCAGATTTGATCCTCAGTGATTGTGTTGTCTTGTTGCTAATACACCTCTTGTAGACAGTTCGTCAGCTTTGACGCTTACTTGTTCATTGATTCTCTTGACTTCTGCAGACCTGAAGCAAAAGCGCCAGGAAATACAGCGGGCTCTGATTGCCCTGGAGGAGGGTGAGGAAGTGGTGCTAGAGCCCAAGAAAGTGAGTCTTTTATACATCACAATATAACAAACAAAACCTTGCGGCTATAGAGCCTTCACAACACATGCATGAATAAAACAAAACTATACGAATACACAGAATCACATCCAGAAGCAGCCACGTTTATGTCTTGCCAGTGGAAAGTCTGACTGACTGACTGTAGCATCTGTCTGACTAGCAGCTATGTGAGTGTCACATCTGTCTGACTAGCAGCTATGTGAGTGTCACATCTGTCTGACTAGCAGCTATGTGAGTGTCACATCTGTCTTGACTGAGGCAGTTATGTGAGTGTCACATCTGTCTGACTAGCAGCTATGTGAGTGTCACATCTGTCTGACTAGCAGCTATGTGAGTGTCACATCTGTCTGACTAGCAGCTATGTGAGTGTCACATCTGTCTGACTAGCAGCTATGTGAGTGTCACATCTGTCTGACTAGCAGCTATGTGAGTGTCACATCTGTCTGACTAGCAGCTATGTGAGTGTCACATCTGTCTGACTAGCAGCTATGTGAGTGTCACATCTGTCTGACTAGCAGCTATGTGAGTGTCACATCTGTCTGACTAGCAGCTATGTGAGTGTCACATCTGTCTGACTAGCAGCTATGTGAGTGTCACATCTGTCTGACTAGCAGCTATGTTGAGTGTCACATCTGTCTGACTAGCAGCTATGTGAGTGTCACATCTGTCTGACTAGCAGCTATGTGAGTGTCACATCTGTCTGACTAGCAGCTATGTGAGTGTCACATCTGTCTGACTAGCAGCTATGTGAGTGTCACATCTGTCTGACTAGCAGCTATGTGAGTGTCACATCTGTCTGACTATCAGCTATGTGAGTGTCACATCTGTATGACTGAGGCAGTTATGTAATTGTAGCATTTGTCTGTCTGTAGCAGCTGTCTGACTTAGACAGCTGTGTATCACCTGTGTAACTGTAGCAGCTGTCTGTAGCACATGTTTGACTGTAGCACCTGTTTGATTTGACTGCAGCACCAGCATGTGCCTTTAGCATGTATCTGACTATAACACATGTGTGACCATAGCACATGTCTGACTGTTGTATTTGTCTGTAGTACATGTGTTGTACACATGAGTGGATTGTTAGAAAGACACCATTGTTGGTTGTGTTGTTAACATGAGTGGATTGTTAGAAAGACACCATTGTTGGTTGTGTTGTTAACATGAGTGGATTGTTAGAAAGCCACCATTGTTGGCTGTGTTGTAGATATGAGTGAATTGTTAGAAAGCCACCATTGTTGGTTGTGTTGTAGACATCAGTGGATTGTTAGAAAGCCACCATTGTTGGTTGTGTTGTAGATATAAGTAGATTGTTAGAAAGCTACCATTGTTGGTTGTGTTGTAGACATCAGTGGATTGTTAGAAAGCCACCATTGTTGGTTGTGTTGTAGACATCAGTGGATTGTTAGAAAGCCCCATTGTAGGTTGTGTTGTAGATATGAGTGGATTGTTAGAAAGCCACCATTGTTGGTTGTGTTGTAGACATGAATGGAGTATTAGAAAGCCACCATTATTGGTTGTGTTGAAACAAAATCCTTGCCTTGTTGATATTCTCCAGTCGGACACATCAGACCCGGACACTAGTCCAGAGAGATCTCACAAGAAGAAGAGAGACAAGTCCAGGTAAGGTGGACACTGTCTCTGTCCAGTCATGTTTGTACTCTGTGTCCAATGATGTTTAAACACTGTCTCTGCCTAGTGAGGTTTAAATACTGTCTTTGTACAGTGATGTTTAAACACTGACTGTATACAGTGATGTTTACTTTATGTATACTGGAAGTGTCTCTTCCATGATTTTTTACTGATTAGGCGTACAACGATTTTCTGTGTAATGGATGCCAAGCTGTGAGACATGGGTGATGACTGCCCGGTTGTGAGACATGGGTATTGGCCACTTATCTATGAGACATAAGTAATGGCTGACCAGCTGTGAGATATGGGTATTGGCCACCTATCTATGAGACATAAGTAATGGCTGACTAGCTGTGAGACATGGGTATTGGCTACCTATCTATGAGACATAAGTAATGGCTGACCAGCTGTGAGACATAGGTATTGGCCACCTATCTATGAGACATAAGTAATGGCTGACTAGCTGTGAGACATGGGTATTGGCCACCTATCTATGAGACATAAGTAATGGCTGACTAGCTGTGAGACATGGGTATTGGCTACCTATCTATGAGACATAAGTAATGGCTGACTAGCTGTGAGACATAGGTATTGGCCACCTATCTATGAGACATAAGTAATGGCTGACCAGCTGTGAGACATGGATAGTGTCTGCCCAGCTGTGAGACAAGGGTAATGGATACTCAGCTTTGAGACAAAGGCTGTGGCTGCCAAGCTGTGAAACAAGGGTAATGTATGCCCAGCTGTGAGACTAGGGCAGTGGCTGCCCAGCTGTGAGACAAGGGTAAGGGTAATGGATACCCAGCTGTGAGACAAGGGTAAGGATAATGGATACCCAGCTGTGAGACATGGGCAGTAGTTGCCCAGCTGTGAGACAGGTAGTGGCTGCCCAGCTGTGAGACAAGGGTAAGGGTAATGGATACCCAGCTGTGAGACAAGGGTAAGGATAATGGATACCCAGCTGTGAGACATGGGCAGTAGTTGCCCAGCTGTGAGACATGGGCAGTGGCTGCCCAGCTGTGAGACATAGGTAATGAGACTTGGGTATTTCCGCCAGACTGGGAGACATGGGTAATGTATGCCCAACTGTGGGACATAAGTGATGGATGCCGAGCTGTGGGACATGGATAGTGAATGTTTAGTCTGCCAGCAGTGTTGTCTTAGTTTAGTCTGCCGATATTGTTGTCTTAGTTTAGTCTGCCGATATTGTTTTCTTAGTTTAGTCTGCCGATATTGTTGTCTTAGTTTAGTCTGCCGATATTGTTGTCTTAGTTTAGTCTGCCGATATTGTGTATGAGCACGTGTTTTGTGTAGGAAGCATGTCCTTTGATTAGTGTCCCTGTGTTTATTCAATGAACAGGAAGAAAGAAAAGAAGAAGCATAAGAAGGAAGCTATTGAGAAAGAACAGTTTGCAGAAAAACCCAAAGATGGAAAGAGAAGGTGAGAATAAATGTTTCTTTGCTGGAGTGCTAATGAAGTAATGGTGATATATTGTTTGTGATCGTTGATGCAATGGGCCATGTAAACACAGACAGACATATATCACACTGGTCAAAATAGCAGGGTCCAACACTTGGATCAGGATAGCACAGTCAGACACTTAGGCCAGAATAGTTGAGTCCAGCATTGAGGCTAGAATAGCAAAGACCAACACTTAGGCTGCAGGAGCACAACTGTTTCAGTCCCAGAGGGTTTACCATCAGAGGCCCAAGGAGTAGTACAGTGAAATGTAAACATCGGCATATCCTGCTTTCTTTGGGCTTCTGTATAGGAACCTATGAACATATTATGCATTCCTTAGAACTGAAAGAGTTAATCCAGAATAGCACAGCCTATCACTAAGGCTAGAATAGCACAGTTCGTTCAACCTCTAGGTCACTGTAGCATAGTCCAACACTTAGGCGACAATAGCACGTAGCACAGTCCAACCCTTAGACCACAATACCACAGTCCAGCATTTAGGCCAGTATAGCACAGTCCAACCCTTAGACCACAATACCACAGTCCAGCACTTAGGCCAGTATAGCACAGTCCAACCCTTAGACCACAATACCACAGTCCAGCACTTAGGCCAGTATAGCACAGTCCAACCCTTAGACGACAATCCCACAGTCCAGCACTTAGGCCAGTATAGCACAGTCCAACCCTTATGTTAGAAAATCACAGACTGATAGCGCAGTCTAACACGACACAATAGCGCAGTCTACTACTTACCCCACAATAGCGCAGTCTAACACGCCACAATAGCGCAGTCAAACACTATACCCATCTATTCTAGTGAATGATTTTTGTTTGTACCTTAGTTTTTGTATAGTTGTCTCATCGAGTGATTTTTTTTTTTAATACTTTAGTTTTTGTTTAGCCATCTCATCTTGTCATTTTTGTTTATATCTTAGTTTTTGTATAGCTATCTAATCTATTGATTAATTTTTGTTTGTACCTTAGTTTTTGTATAGCCATCTCATCTTGTCATTTTTGTTTGTATCTTAGTTTTTGTATAGCTATCTATTCTAGTGAGTGATGTTTGTTTGTATCTTAGTTTTTCTATAGCCGTCTAGTGAGTGATGTTTTTTTGTACCTTAGTTTTTCTATAGCCATCTCTTCTAGTAAGTGATGTTTGTTTGTATCTTAGTTTTTCTATAGCCATCTAGTGAGTGATGTTTGTTTGTATCTTAGTTTTTCTATAGCCGTCTAGTGAGTGATGTTTGTTTGTATCTTAGTTTTTCTATAGCCATCTCTTCTAGTGAGTGATGTTTGTTTGTATCTTAGTTTTTGTATAGCTATCTCTTCTAGTGAGTGATGTTTGTTTGTATCTTAGTTTTTCTATAGACATCTCTTCTAGTGAGTGATGTTTGTTTGTATCTTAGTTTTTCTATAGCCATCTCTTCTAGTGAGTGATGTTTGTTTGTATCTTAGTTTTTCTACAGCCATCTAGTCTAGTGAGTGATGTTTGTTTCTACGATAGTTTTTATGTTGTCATCTCATCGAGTGTTTTTTGTTTGTACCGTAGTTTTTATATAGTCATCTCACTGGGTGATTTTTTATTCTACCTTAGTGTAGTCATATCATTGAATCATTTACTCCAACCTTAGTTTTTATAAGTTCATCTCCTCTGGTCATTTTCTCACACCTTAATTTCTATGGAGCCATTTCTAGTCATGTTTCCTTACTTGGTTTTTGTGAGGTCATCTCATAGGGTTATTTGCTCCTACTAGTTTCTATGTAGTCATCTTCTCAGGTCATTTTTTTCCTAGCATAGTTTCTATGGAGTCATCTCATTGAGTTCCTCCTCCCCCCTTTCCCTTTAGTTTCTCTATTGTTAGATGCTCTCATGTTACAGTTCTCTATTGTTAGATGCTCTCATGTTACAGTTCTCTATTGTTAGATGCTCTCATGTTACAGTTCTGTATTGTTAGATGCTCTCATGTTACAGTTCTCTATTGTTAGATGCTCTCATGTTACAGTTCTCTATTGTTAGATGCTCCCATGTTACAGTCCTGTATTGTTAGATGCTCTCATGTTACAGTTCTCTATTGTTAGATGCTCTCATGTTACAGTTCTCTATTGTTAGATGCTCCCATGTTACAGTTCTCTATTGTTAGATGCTCTCATGTTACAGTTCTGTATTGTTAGATGCTCTCATGTTACAGTTCTGTATTGTTAGATGCTCTCATGTTACAGTTCTGTATTGTTAGATGCTCTCATGTTACAGTTCTCTATTGTTAGATGCTCCCATGTTACAGTTCTCTATTGTTAGATGCTCTCATGTTACAGTTCTGTATTGTTAGATGCTCTCATGTTACAGTTCTCTATTGTTAGATGCTCCTATGTTACAGTTCTGTATTGTTAGATGCTCTCATGTTACAGTTCTCTATTGTTAGATGCTCCCATGTTACAGTTCTCTATTGTTAGATGCTCTCATGTTACAGTTCTCTATTGTTAGATGCTCTCATGTTACAGTTCTGTATTGTTAGATGCTCTCATGTTACAGTCCTGTATTGTTAGATGCTCTCATGTTACAGTTCTCTATTGTTAGATGCTCTCATGTTACAGTTCTCTATTGTTAGATGCTCCCATGTTACAGTCCTGTATTGTTAGATGCTCCCATGTTACAGTTCTCTATTGTTAGATGCTCTCATGTTACAGTCCTGTATTGTTAGATGCTCTCATGTTACAGTTCTCTATTGTTAGATGCTCTCATGTTACAGTTCTCTATTGTTAGATGCTCTCATGTTACAGTTCTCTATTGTTAGATGCTCTCATGTTACAGTTCTGTATTGTTAGATGCTCTTATGTTACAGTTCTCTATTGTTAGATGCTCCCATGTTACAGTTCTGTATTGTTAGATGCTCTTATGTTACAGTTCTCTATTGTTAGATGCTCTTATGTTACAGTTCTCTATTGTTAGATGCTCTCATGTTACAGTTCTCTATTGTTAGATGCTCCCATGTTACAGTTCTGTATTGTTAGATGCTCTCATGTTACAGTTCTCTATTGTTAGATGCTCCCATGTTACAGTTCTCTATTGTTAGATGCTCTCATGTTACAGTTCTCTATTGTTAGATGCTCTCATGTTACAGTTCTGTATTGTTAGATGCTCTCATGTTACAGTCCTGTATTGTTAGATGCTCTCATGTTACAGTTCTCTATTGTTAGATGCTCTCATGTTACAGTTCTCTATTGTTAGATGCCTCCCATGTTACAGTCCTGTATTGTTAGATGCTCCCATGTTACAGTTCTCTATTGTTAGATGCTCTCATGTTACAGTGTTTGTTAGATGCAGTTACTTCTCTATTGTTAGATGCTCTCATGTTACAGTTCTCTATTGTTAGATGCTCTCATGTTACAGTTCTCTATTGTTAGATGCTCTCATGTTACAGTTCTCTATTGTTAGATGCTCCCATGTTACAGTTCTCTATTGTTAGATGCTCTCATGTTACAGTTCTCTATTGTTAGATGCTCTCATGTTACAGTTCTGTATTGTTAGATGCTCTCATGTTACAGTCCTGTATTGTTAGATGCTCTCATGTTACAGTTCTCTATTGTTAGATGCTCTCATGTTACAGTTCTGTATTGTTAGATGCTCCCATGTTACAGTCCTGTATTGTTAGATGCTCTCATGTTACAGTTCTCTATTGTTAGATGCTCCCATGTTACAGTTCTCTATTGTTAGATGCTCCCATGTTACAGTTCTCTATTGTTAGATGCTCTTATGTTACAGTTCTCTATTGTTAGATGCTCCCATGTTACAGTTCTCTATTGTTAGATGCTCCCATGTTACAGTTCTCTATTGTTAGATGCTCTCATGTTACAGTTCTGTATTGTTAGATGCTCCCATGTTACAGTCCTGTATTGTTAAATGCTCTCATGTTACAGTTCTCTATTGTTAGATGCTCTCATGTTACAGTTCTGTATTGTTAGATGCTCCCATGTTACAGTCCTGTATTGTTAGATGCTCTCATGTTACAGTTCTCTATTGTTAGATGCTCCCATGTTACAGTTCTCTATTGTTAGATGCTCCCATGTTACAGTTCTCTATTGTTAGATGCTCCCATGTTACAGTTCTCTATTGTTAGATGCTCTCATGTTACAGTCCTGTATTGTTAGATGCTCTCATGTTACAGTTCTCTATTGTTAGATGCTCTTATGTTACAGCTCTCTATTGTTAGATGCTCTTATGTTACAGTTCTCTATTGTTAGATGCTCTCATGTTACAGTTCTGTATTGTTAGATGCTCTCATGTTACAGTTCTCTATTGTTAGATGCTCTCATGTTACAGTTCTGTATTGTTAGATGCTCTCCTGTTACAGTTCTCTATTGTTAGATGCTCTCATGTTACAGTTCTCTATTGTTAGATGCTCCCATGTTACAGTTCTCTATTGTTAGATGCTCTCATGTTACAGTTCTGTATTGTTAGATGCTCTCATGTTACAGTCCTGTATTGTTAGATGCTCCCATGTTACAGTTCTCTATTGTTAGATGCTCTCATGTTACAGTTCTGTATTGTTAGATGCTCTCATGTTACAGTCCTGTATTGTTAGATGCTCCCATGTTACAGTTCTCTATTGTTAGATGCTCTCATGTTACAGTTCTGTATTGTTAGATGCTCTCATGTTACAGTTCTGTATTGTTAGATGCTCCCATGTTACAGTTCTCTATTGTTAGATGCTCTCATGTTACAGTCCTGTATTGTTAGATGCTCCCATGTTACAGTTCTCTATTGTTAGATGCTCCCATGTTACAGTTCTGTATTGTTAGATGCTCTCATGTTACAGTTCTCTATTGTTAGATGCTCCCATGTTACAGTTCTCTATTGTTAGATGCTCTCATGTTACAGTTCTCTATTGTTAGATGCTCTCATGTTACAGTTCTGTATTGTTAGATGCTCTCATGTTACAGTCCTGTATTGTTAGATGCTCTCATGTTACAGTTCTCTATTGTTAGATGCTCTCATGTTACAGTTCTCTATTGTTAGATGCTCCCATGTTACAGTCCTGTATTGTTAGATGCTCCCATGTTACAGTTCTCTATTGTTAGATGCTCTCATGTTACAGTCCTGTATTGTTAGATGCTCTCATGTTACAGTTCTCTATTGTTAGATGCTCTCATGTTACAGTTCTCTATTGTTAGATGCTCTCATGTTACAGTTCTCTATTGTTAGATGCTCTCATGTTACAGTTCTCTATTGTTAGATGCTCCCATGTTACAGTTCTCTATTGTTAGATGCTCTCATGTTACAGTTCTCTATTGTTAGATGCTCTCATGTTACAGTTCTGTATTGTTAGATGCTCTCATGTTACAGTCCTGTATTGTTAGATGCTCTCATGTTACAGTTCTCTATTGTTAGATGCTCTCATGTTACAGTTCTGTATTGTTAGATGCTCCCATGTTACAGTCCTGTATTGTTAGATGCTCTCATGTTACAGTTCTCTATTGTTAGATGCTCCCATGTTACAGTTCTCTATTGTTAGATGCTCCCATGTTACAGTTCTCTATTGTTAGATGCTCTTATGTTCTTCTCTATTGTTAGATGCTCTCATGTTACAGTTCTCTATTGTTAGATGCTCCCATGTTACAGTTCTCTATTGTTAGATGCTCTCATGTTACAGTTCTGTATTGTTAGATGCTCTCATGTTACAGTCCTGTATTGTTAAATGCTCCCATGTTACAGTTCTCTATTGTTAGATGCTCTCATGTTACAGTTCTCTATTGTTAGATGCTCTCATGTTACAGTTCTGTATTGTTAGATGCTCCCATGTTACAGTCCTGTATTGTTAGATGCTCTCCATGTTACAGTTCTCTATTGTTAGATGCTCCCATGTTACAGTTCTCTATTGTTAGATGCTCCCATGTTACAGTTCTCTATTGTTAGATGCTCCCATGTTACAGTTCTCTATTGTTAGATGCTCTCATGTTACAGTCCTGTATTGTTAGATGCTCTCATGTTACAGTTCTCTATTGTTAGATGCTCTTATGTTACAGCTCTCTATTGTTAGATGCTCTTATGTTACAGTTCTCTATTGTTAGATGCTCTCATGTTACAGTTCTGTATTGTTAGATGCTCTCATGTTACAGTTCTCTATTGTTAGATGCTCTCATGTTACAGTTCTGTATTGTTAGATGCTCTCCTGTTACAGTTCTCTATTGTTAGATGCTCTCATGTTACAGTTCTCTATTGTTAGATGCTCTCATGTTACAGTTCTCTATTGTTAGATGCTCTCATGTTACAGTTCTGTATTGTTAGATGCTCTCATGTTACAGTCCTGTATTGTTAGATGCTCCCATGTTACAGTTCTCTATTGTTAGATGCTCTCATGTTACAGTTCTGTATTGTTAGATGCTCTCATGTTACAGTCCTGTATTGTTAGATGCTCCCATGTTACAGTTCTCTATTGTTAGATGCTCTCATGTTACAGTTCTGTATTGTTAGATGCTCTCATGTTACAGTTCTGTATTGTTAGATGCTCCCATGTTACAGTTCTCTATTGTTAGATGCTCTCATGTTACAGTCCTGTATTGTTAGATGCTCCCATGTTACAGTTCTCTATTGTTAGATGCTCCCATGTTACAGTTCTGTATTGTTAGATGCTCTCATGTTACAGTTCTCTATTGTTAGATGCTCCCATGTTACAGTTCTCTATTGTTAGATGCTCTCATGTTACAGTTCTCTATTGTTAGATGCTCCCATGTTACAGTTCTCTATTGTTAGATGCTCTCATGTTACAGTTCTGTATTGTTAGATGCTCTCATGTTACAGTCCTGTATTGTTAGATGCTCTCATGTTACAGTTCTCTATTGTTAGATGCTCCCATGTTACAGTTCTGTATTGTTAGATGCTCTCATGTTACAGTTCTGTATTGTTAGATGCTCTCATGTCACAGTTCTGTATTGTTAGATGCTCCCATGTTACAGTCCTGTATTGTTAGATGCTCTCATGTTACAGTTCTGTATTGTTAGATGCTCTCATGTTACAGTTCTGTATTGTTAGATGCTCTCATGTTACAGTTCTGTATTGTTAGATGCTCCCATGTTACAGTTCTCTATTGTTAGATGCTCTCATGTTACAGTTCTCTATTGTTAGATGCTCTCATGTTACAGTTCTGTATTGTTAGATGCTCTCATGTTACAGTTCTGTATTGTTAGATGCTCCCATGTTACAGTCCTGTATTGTTAGATGCTCTCATGTTACAGTTCTGTATTGTTAGATGCTCTCATGTTACAGTTCTGTATTGTTAGATGCTCCCATGTTACAGTTCTCTATTGTTAGATGCTCTCATGTTACAGACATGACCTGGAGGATGATGAACTGGTCCCTCACAAGAAGCACAAGAAAAAGAATAAAGACAAGAAGCATGTGGATGAGTCCCCGCCTCCGGCAGTCACAGAAACTCTTGTGAAACAGAAAAGGCCATCTCAGGTAAAAGGTGGAAGGGCAACAGTAGATCTCTATGACCCTGCCTCACCAACCTCTGTAGCTCGGCCAGGATCTCTAGATGGTATGTACCATGGCATGCCCACACGAGGTGTGTGCATTCATGTGTGGGCTGTGTGAATATATGTGTGGCTCTGTTAATGTCCTGTGTGTCAATGTATCATGATATTGAGGATAAGGAGTGTATCTGACATAGTTTGGAGTCCCATTGTTTCAGGTTCCTAACATTTTTGTGTTTCTGTGTCTGTATGTCTTGTCTTGCCCACTACCTCTCCAAAAAATGTCAGTGCTAATGTCTCTGTTAGACCTCTTCTGTTGGCTCACACACCTACCTTGATATTTGCTTCTAGTGTTGACTAGTGATGTTGTAACACTTGCTTCTCTCGCTACCTTAGTGTGGCTCTGTTAGTTGTTATCTCTGTTGTATTAAATGTGATCTTTGTCATGTGTGCTATTTGCTATGTGTGCACTTAGAGTGCACTTGTGGATGTCTGTAAATGGTTTCTCAGTACGTTTAGAGTGCACATGTGGGTGTCTGTGAATGGTTCCATAGTATATTTAGAGTGCACTTGATGATGTATTTGAGTGGTTTCTAAGTATGTTTAGAGTGCACTTGTTGATGTGTTCGAGTGGGCCTGCTGATTTGTTTCAGTGGTTTCTCAGTGTGTTGAAAAGTTTGTCTGTTGATTTGTTTCAGTGGTTTCTCAGTATGTTAAAAAGTTTGTCTGTTGATTTGTTTCAGTGGTTTCTCAGTGTGTTGAAAAGTTTGTCTGTTGATTTGTTTCAGTGGTTTCTCAGTGTGTTGAAAAGTTTGCCTGTTGATGTCTGTTTCAGATCACTCCTCGTCATCATCACCAAAGGGTAAGGGCAAGAATAAGAAGCAGAAGAAGAAGAAACACGTGAAGCCTCAAGGGCCAGCTGTTGGCAAGTCCAGGAAGTTGCTGTCTCCTCTGAGGAAAGTCTTGAAGAAGAAGGGCCCCGGCTCTGTGGATTCATCCAAGAGGTCAAGGTCTGTCAGTCACAGCACCCCACAGCGGAAACGTTCAAGGTCATCATCCAGTTCCAGTAGCAGCTCTACAGCCTCTAGTCCAGGCAAGTGCCGGCGTGGGGGTTTGGGGGTGTGTAGGAGGTCATGGAGATTGTGTGTATGTGTACACACACACATGCAAGTATTACAGAGATTGTGTATGTGTACACACACATGCAAGTATTACAGAGATTGTGTATGTGTACACACACATGCAAGTATTACAGAGATTGTGTATGTGTGTGTATACATGTGTATGTATGACATGGTGTGGGTTATGGAAGTGTGTGTTTACTAACATGTGTGGTATAACATAGGGATATGGAAGTGTATGTGTGTGTGTGTGTGTGTGTTTACTCACATGTACAGGTATAACAAGGAGAGAAAGATTGAACTTGATACCCTGTTCAAACCATCCACATAGTTACTTGTGTCACTGGACTGTCTCAGCCAACTTTGTAACATAGGAATGTGTTTGTGTGTGCCTGGAACTGTATGTGTCACTAGATTGACTCGGCCAGCATTGTAACATAGGTATGTGTTTGTGTATGCCTAGAACCCTTTATGTCTGTCTGTGACACTGGACTGACTTGGCCAGCATTGTAACATAGGTATGTGTTTGTGTATGCCTAGAACCCTTTATGTCTGTCTGTGACACTGGACTGACTTGGCCAGCATTGTAACATAGGGATGTGTTTGTGTATGCCTAGAACCCTTTATGTCTGTCTGTGACACTGGACTGACTTGGCCAGCATTGTAACATAGGGATGTGTTTATGTATGTCTGGAGCCTTCTATGTATGTCTGTCTGTATGTGTCCCTCTTCTTTCGTACTGCCATCTCTTTATGTGTTTCTACCTTCTCTCCTCATATCTTTCTCTCTGTTCACTTCTACCCCATCCTGTTTCTTTACCTGTCTCCCCCTACTCCCTCCCCACATTACAGTATTTTACTTTACCGTTATCCATTAACAGTCAGACGAAGGAAACCTGTGCCTGGAATTCGGGACAGAGTGCGCAAGAAGTCCAAGTCAGTGGAAGTCAAAAAGAAAGGTCGCAGCACTCGGCGATCTCAGTCATCTTCATCTTCTGCATCGTCTTCTTCATCAGTATCCTCCGGCAGGGAGAGGGGTCGTAAACCTGTGAAACGTACTACCCACGTACACGGCAGAAGTGGGTCACAGACTACAAAAGGACATTCTCCGTCGAGCACAGTCGTGCGCAAAGACGCAAGGGCTTGGAAACGGAAGCGTGAGGCTAGTGTAGGTGAGTACCCTATGTATAAGTTCTTGGTGGAGTTAGTGGTAGAACAGCATAGACAGTGAGTAAAGAGAATACAATAAGAGAGTACAATGGGGTGGGATGGCAGTGGTATGACAGCATAGACAGTGAGTAAAGAGAATACAATAAGAGTACAATGGGGTGGGATGGCAGTGGTAGGACAGCATAGACAGTGAGTAAAGAGAATACAATAAGAGAGTACAATGGGATGGGATGGCAGTGGTATGACAGCATAGACAGTGAGTAAAGAGAATACAATAAGAGAGTACAATGGGGTGGGATGGCAGTGGTATGACAGTATAGACAGTGAGTAAAAAGAATACAATAAGAGTACAATAGGGTGGGATGGCAGTGGTATGACAGCATAGACAGTGAGTAAAAAGAATACAATAAGAGAGTACAATGGGGTGGGATGGCAGTGGTATGACAGCATAGACAGTGAGTAAAAAGAATACAATAAGAGAGTACAGTGAGGTGGGATGGCAGTGGTATGACAGCATAGACAGTGAGTAAAGAGAATACAATAAGAGAGTACAGTGAGGTGGTAGTGGTAGGACAGCATAGACAGTGAGTAAAGAGAATACAATAAGAGAGTACAATGGGGTGGGATGGCAGTGGTATGACAGCATAGACAGTGAGTAAAGAGAATACAATAAGAGTACAATAGGGTGGGATGGCAGTGGTATGACAGCATAGACAGTAAGTAAAGAGAATACAATAAGAGAGTACCATGGGGTGGGGTGGTAGTGGTATGACAGTATAGACAGTGAGTAAAGAGAATACAATAAGAGAGTACAATGGGGTGGGATAGCAGTGGTATGACAGTATAGACAGTGAGTAAAGAGAATACAATAAGAGAGTACAATGGGGTGGGATGGCAGTGGTATGACAGCATAGACAGTGAGTAAAGAGAATACAATAAGAGAGTACAATGGGGTGGGATAGCAGTGGTATGACAGCATAGACAGTGAGTAAAGAGAATACAATAAGAGAGTACAGTGAGGTGGTAGTGGTAGGACAGCATAGACAGTGAGTAAAGAGAATACAATAAGAGAGTACAATGGGGTGGGATGGCAGTGGTATGACAGTATAGACAGTGAGTAAAGAGAATACAATAAGAGAGTACCATGGGGTGGGATGGCAGTGGTATGACAGTATAGACAGTGAGTAAAGAGAATACAATAAGAGAGTACAATAGGGTGGGATGGCAGTGGTATGACAGTATAGACAGTGAGTAAAGAGAATACAATAAGAGAGTACAATGGGGTGGGATGGCAGTGGTATGACAGTATAGACAGTAAAGAGAATACAATAAGAGAGTACCATGGGGTGGGATGGCAGTGGTATGACAGCATAGACAGTGAGTAAAGAGAATACAATAAGAGAGTACAATGGGGTGGGATGGCAGTGGTATGACAGCATAGACAGTGAGTAAAGAGAATACAATAAGAGAGTACAATAGGGTGGGGTGGCAGTGGTATGACAGCATAGACAGTGAGTAAATAGAATACAATAAGAGAGTACAATAGGGTGGGGTGGCAGTGGTATGACAGTATAGACAGTGAGTAAAGAGAATACAATAAGAGAGTACAATGGGGTGGGATGGCAGTGGTATGACAGTATAGACAGTGAGTAAAGAGAATACAATAAGAGAGTACCATGGGGTGGGATGGCAGTGGTATGACAGCATAGACAGTGAGTAAAGAGAATACAATAAGAGAGTACAATGGGGTGGGATGGCAGTGGTATGACAGCATAGACAGTGAGTAAAGAGAATACAATAAGAGAGTACAATGGGGTGGGATGGCAGTGGTATGACAGCATAGACAGTGAGTAAATAGAATACAATAAGAGAGTACAATAGGGTGGGGTGGCAGTGGTATGACAGCATAGACAGTGAGTAAATAGAATACAATAAGAGAGTACAATAGGGTGGGGTGGCAGTGGTATGACAGCATAGACAGTGAGTAAATAGAATACAATAAGAGAGTACAGTGAGGTGGGATGGCAGTGGTATGACAGCATAGACAGTGAGTAAATAGAATACAAAAAGAGAGTACAATAGGGTGGGATGGCAGTGGTATGACAGCATATACAGTGAGTAAAGAGAATACAATAAGAGAGTACAGTGAGGTGGTAGTGGTAGGACAGCATAGACAGTGAGTAAAGAGAATACAATAAGAGAGTACAATGGGGTGGGATGGCAGTGGTATGACAGCATAGACAGTGAGTAAAGAGAATACAATAAGAGAGTACAATGGGGTGGGATGGCAGTGGTATGACAGTATAGACAGTGAGTAAATAGAATACAATAAGAGAGTACAGTGAGGTGGGATGGCAGTGGTAGAACAGCATAGACAGTGAGTAAAGAGAATACAATAAGAGTACAATAGGATGGGATGGCAGTGGTATGACAGCATAGACAGTGAGTAAAGAGAATACAATAAGAGAGTACAGTGAGGTGGGATGGCAGTGGTATGACAGTAAAGACAGTGAGTAAAGAGAATACAATAAGAGTACAATAGGGTGGGATGGCAGCATAGACAGTGAGTAAAGAGAATACAATAGGGTGGGGGTAGAAGAACAGCATAGACAGTAAAGCGAATACGAAAAGAGGGAAGGAACACAATAGTGTTACTCTTTTATCTCCACATTCTTTCATTTCTTAGTTTAGTTGACGTCTACTCACTAGTATACATTTTTATTTAAAAGAAACATAGTTATGAAGTTTCTTCTAATATAATTGTATCTAGCCTGATGCCTTTCCTTTCTGCATCCCCGACTTGTGCTATGAATGCTGCCTTTGTATTGAAGTTTAGAAGGTTTTTATCTGTCATTGTAAAGACGTCACTTTCTTTCCTATCATAAAGATGTTCCTAAAAAGAAGTGTCTTGTTTATTTTCGTGGGTCTCTCACTCTCGTACTTGCTTCCACTCGTACTCATTCGACCCAGATCGTTGTCTAGGAGTCACCAGTGTAGAAAGGACGCGGCAGACTATCTTCTATCAACGATCAGACTACTTCAAATGATAGTTGACTATGACCAGTTCCAGGTTTTTCTATCTCTAACATACAACAAATCTGTCTAGGCAAGGATCATTTGCTCTCATGCCTGGGTATGTGAGACACACCAGGCCACGTTTGATGCTGACCTACACACAGTCGATACAAGCCACACTCAGTCGGACACTGTCGTTGTCCTCAGAACTGCTTCAGCGTAAAATTACCACAGTCACTTCACTAAGGGTTCAATTCCTTTGCGAACTCTCTGTGATCCTGTAGCAGAATGATCGGTTATTCTTGCCCCTGTTACCTTGTGTTGCCTTAGCCAACTCACCATATCTCTTGTTCTTCCTTTACCACGCTAACCTCATGCCTTGCAACCTGGGCACTTCCCTAATTCTAATAACCTATCTATTTCCATATTTATTACCATTACAGTCATATTGTCTGTTTGATCTGTCATACCTCTTTTGGTGTTTTTATTTGTTGTATAGCTCTTTAATGTGCTATATTTGTCACATAGCTGTTCCATAAATTGTATCTATGATAAGCCCTTGTTCACATTTTATCTGTTACATAGCGCATCCATGTATTTTATCTGTCACATAGCTCTTCCATGTTTTGTATCTATAATATAGCTCTTCGGTGTATTTTATCTTGTCACATAGCTCTTATATATATTTTATCTGTGACCTAGCTAATTCATATATTTTAGCTGTCACATAACTCTTCCCTGAATTCTATCTATCATATAGTTATTCCATATATTTTATCTTGTCATATAGCTCATCCATATATTCTATCTGTCACATATTTGTCTATATATTTGATCTGTCACATAGCTGTGCTGTGTGTTTTCTTTGTCATATAGCTCATCCATGTACCTTACCTTTGAATAGATCTTCCATGTGTTTTATTTGTTGTATAGCTCATCCATGTATTTTATCTGTCACATAGTTCTTTCACCTGTTTTATCTGTCACATAGTTCTTCCACGTGTTTTATCTGTCACATAGTTCTTCCATCTATGTTATCGGTCACATAGCTTTTCTATGTAGTTTATCTGTCATTTAGCGCTTCCATGTATTTTATTTGTCCCATTGCTCTCCCATGTATTTTATGTCACATAGTTCTTTCATCAGTTGTATCTGTCACTTAGTTAGCTGCTCCATGTAGTCTGTCAGTCATGTTGATATTGCATGTAGTGTATCCACTTGTTCATGCTTTGTGCCAATAATGTCATCTATCTGTCACTTAGTTAGCTGCTCCATGTAGTCTGTCAGTCATGTTGATATTGCATGTAGTGTATCCACTTGTTCATGCTATGTGTCAATAATGTCATCTATCTGTCACTTAGTTAGCTGCTCCATGTAGTCTGTCAGTCATGTTGATATTGCATGTAGTGTATCCACTTGTTCATGCTTTGTGCCAATAATGTCATCTATCTGTCACTTAGTTAGCTGCTCCATGTAGTCTGTCAGTCATGTTGATATTGCATGTAGTGTATCCACTTGTTCATGCTATCTGTCAATAATGTCATCTATCTGTCACTTAGTTAGCTGCTCCATGTAGTCTGTCAGTCATGTTGATATTGCATGTAGTGTATCCACTTGTTCATGCTATGTGTCAATAATGTCATCTATCTGTCACTTAGTTAGCTGCTCCATGTAGTCTGTTAGTCATATTGATATTGCATGTATTGTATCCACTTGTTCATGCTATCTGTCAATAATGTCATCTATCTGTCACTTAGTTAGCTGCTCCATGTAGTCTGTCAGTCATATTGATATTGCATGTATTGTATCCACTTGTTCATGCTATGTGCCAATAATGTCATCACTGAAACATCCAGTTGTTGTTGACAGCTTTTCTGTGTCGGACTGTAGCAGTATTTATCATCACATTTATTGTTCTTGTATACTTGCAGAGTCCTGGGGGAGGTCCAAGGTCAGAGACAGTGACAAGAAGAAAGGAGGAACGCATAGTGTGGACAGGGGCAGGGATCCAGTCCGGGACAAAGAAGAGAGAGAAGTACACCGGCCCCAGTCCAGCCATGTGGTCAAGGAATCTCGCCAGGATTACCGAGATAAGAGGAGAGACATCAAGGATGGCAAGACTGACAAAGATTTAGGCAGGGGGCCGCTGTCTGGTCGCAGGGAGATGAAAGAGATTAGCAAAGACAGAACAGACAGGAGGGAGGAGAACAGGGACAAAGAAGGAGCTAGAGGAGATACCAGAGACAGCAGTCTCAGCAAGGACAGAAATAGGGAGAGGAGAGGAGGGTCTCTGGACAAAGACAGGGAGAATAGAAACAGAAGGGGAGGCTCTCTGGATAGAGACAGGGAGGAGAGAAACAGGAGAGCGGCTGGCTTCCCAGTTCCTGCTGCTCCACAGGTTTGTCACAGACATCGAGTTTATATGTTTATTTACTGGCTTTGCTTTGCTTGTGTCATCATATTGTCTCGGTCTACTGTGATCATATTGTCATAGTTAACTTGACTACTGTAGTCACATTGTCACGGTAAACTTTACTGTGATCATACTGTCACGGTAAACTTGATCACTGAAGTCATATTATCATGTCTGTCTGAATATTTCTTCCTGCACCATTGGCTAACTCTCATTTCTCTTATTGATAATGTTGGTTATCAGTTTTCTTCCCTTGTTATCAATTATATTTCACTGCTATCAGTTGTCATCCTTTGTCGTAATGTATCTCCCTTCAGTTGTTAATTGTTTTCTCATCATGTTGTCTTCCCCTGTCATCACTTGTCTTCCACTGTCATCACTTGTCTTCCACATGTATCAGTTGTTTTTCCATTATGAGTTGTCTTCCCCTTTGTCAGTTGTCTTCCACATTCATACATTGTCTGATCATTATGAGTTGTCTTCCCCTGTGTCAGTTGTCTTCCACAGTCATACATTGTCTGATCATTATGAGTTGTCTTCCCCTGTCATCAGTTGTTCTTTCCTTATGAGTTGTCTTTCCCTGTCATCAGTTGTCTTGCAGTGTCATCGGTTGTCTTCCTCAGTCATCGTCTTCTCTGTCATCAGTTGTCTTCTCATTTATGAGTTGTCTTCTCCTGTTGTCAATTGTCTTCCACAGTCATCAGTTATCTTCCACTGTCATAAGTTGACTTCCAATGTCATCAATTTTCTCATTATAAGTTGTCTTTCCCTGTTATTAGTTGTCTTCGACTGTCATAAATTGACTTCCACTGTCATCAGTTGTATTCTCATTATAAGTTGTCTTCCACTTTCATCAGTTGCCTTCTCATTATGAGTTGTCTTCCCCTGTTGTCAGTTAGCTTCCATGGTCATCAGTTATATCCATTGTCATTAATTGTCTTCCACTGTCATCATTTGTCTTCTCATATGAGTTGTCTTCCCCCTTTATTGTCTTCTCTGTATGCATTTTCTTTCCCAGTTATTACTTGTCTTTCAATGTTATCAGTTGTCTTGCACTGTCATTGGTTTTTTCTTAAGCCATAATTTGTCTTCTCTTGTCAGTGTTGTCTTCTCCTGTCATAACTTGTCTTTCCCTCTCATCACATCTTCCCCAGTCATCCCCTCTCATCACTTGTCTTCCTCAGTCATCAGCTGCCTTCTCAGTATGAGTTGTCTTCCATTGTCTTCCTCAGTCATCATTTGCCATTTCAGTATGAGTTGTCTTCCATTGTCTTCCTCAGTCATCATTTGCCATTTCAGTATGAGTTGTCTTCCATTGTCTTCCTCAGTCATCAGCTGCCTTCTCAGTATGAGTTGTCTTCCATTGTCTTCCTCAGTCATCATTTGCCATTTCAGTATGAGTTGTCTTCCATTGTCTTCCTCAGTCATCATTTGCCATTTCAGTATGAATTGTCTTCCTCAGTCATCATTTGCCATTTCAGTATGAGTTGTCTTCCATTGTCTTCCTCAGTCATCATTTGCCATTTCAGTATGAGTTGTCTTCCATTGTCTTCCTCAGTCATCATTTGCCATTTCAGTATGAGTTGTCTTCCATTGTCTTCCTCAGTCATCATTTGCCATTTCAGTATGAATTGTCTTCCTCAGTCATCATTTGCCATTTCAGTATGAGTTGTCTTCCATTGTCTTCCTCAGTCATCATTTGCCATTTCAGTATGAGTTGTCTTCCATTGTCTTCTTCAGTCATCAGTTGTCTTCCTCAGTCATCAGTTGTCTTCCATTGTCTTCCTCAGTCATCAGTTGTCTTCCATTGTCTTCCTCAGTCATCAGTTGTCTTCCTCAGTCATCAGTTGTCTTCTCCTTAGTCATTAAAGGTTTTCTCACTTTATTGTCTTTCCCTGTCGTCAGTTGTCTTTCCCTGTCGTCATTTGTCTTTCCCTGTCGTCAGTTGTCTTTCCCTGTCGTCAGTTGTCTTTCCCTGTCGTCAGTTGTCTTTCCCTGTCGTCAGTTGTCTTTCCCTGTCGTCAGTTGTCTTTCCCTGTCGTCAGTTGTCTTTCCCTGTTACCACTTGTCTTCCACTTTCATCAGTTGTCTTTTTATTAAAAGTTGTCTTCTCCTGTGGTCTGTTGTCTTTCACAGTTGTCACTTGTTTTTTCATATTGAGTTGCCTTCCTCTGTCATCAATTGTCTTGTCCTTATAAGTTGTCTTTCCCTGTTGTCACTTGTCTTCCACAGTCGTCATTTGTCTTCCACTGTCATCAGTTGTCTTCTCATTATGAATTTTCTTACTCTGTCATCAATTGTATTTACCTTATGAGTTGTCTTTCCCTCTCATCAGTTGTCTTCCCCTGTTACCCGTTGTCTTGCCTGATGTTTTGATTGGACAGTCGCTGGCTGGACTATTGTCTGTCCCATATTTACAGCTCTACCAGATGTATTGTGTTGCCTGGCTCCTGTGCCATGGACGTTACCACTGACACTGTGACATGTATCAGGCCTCTCAGCTAGTGTGGCATTCTTAAATTAACATACAATGTCTGTCTATTCTCTTGTGCACAGATAATGATGCCTGCCTTTTTTCTGTCTACCTCACTCTTGGATCTTCAATGTCTTAAAATGTCTGCCTATGTTTCTTCACTTTATTCTTGCTATATTTTCTCAGTTTTCTGTGTTGTTACTATGTTCTGTTTTATCACTGTGACTTTTCTGTTTTTCTTGACCTTACTGTCTTTCACTGTATTTTTGATCATGCTGTTGCATTGCTGATTTCTGTGATCTCTGATTTCACATGGTGTTTTATCTTATCCCTGTGTTTTCACACAATGTTTTATGTTATCTCTCTGTTTTCATATGATGTTTTATGTTATTTCTTTTTTCACATAATGTTTTATGGTATGAAGTTTTATACAATCCCTCTAAAGCACAATGTTTTATAAAATCTCTCTGCTGCCTCACTGTTTTCTGTGATCTCTGATTTAACATTTTATTTAATATTTTCTCCCTTTTTTAACATATTTTTTTTTCATCTTTCTGTTTTCTCACTGTATTTTATGTTTATTCGCTGTTGTCTGAGTAAATTGTATATTATCTCTCTGCTGGATGTCACTATTATTTAATCTATCTGCTGTTTGTCACTATTATATTATCTCTCTGCTGTTTGTCACTATTATATTATCTCTCTGCTGTTTGTCACTATTATATAATCTCTCTGTCACTATTATATAATCTCTTTGTTGTTTGTCACTATTATATAATCTCTCTGCTGTTTGTCACTATTAAATAATCTCTGTGCTGTTTGTCATTATTATATAATCTGTCTTATCTCTGACTGTTTTCTGTGATCTCTGTTTATCACTGTGGCAGGGTGAGCGAAGTGCCAGGTATGTGCGTGGTGCTGGTGATGATGACAGAGAGAGAGAGCGTCGCACTTTTGAAGAGGGCCCAGCTCGGTTTGCAGCCAATGATGGACAGAGAGTGGGGCAGTTTCAAGGTGACCGGGACAGGCAGCGAGCCGGGTTTGGCCGGGGTAAGCTAGTTTCAGAATAATGTTGACATATTCTGTTGAGTGGTTGTTGCCGATAGAGGTCAGACATTTGAACGGTCATGTTGTAATTGAGTGGAGGTCAGACAACATTCGATCAGTCTTTTATTGAGTGGAGGTCAGACAGCATTTGATCAGTCATTTATTGAGGGGAGGTCAGACTACATTTGATCAGTCATTTATTGAGTGGGAGTCAGACAACATTTGATCGGTCATTTATTGAATGGTTTAGTTGAGTGGGGGTCAGACAACATTTGATCAGTCATTTATTGAGTGGAGGTCAGACAACATTTGATCAGTCATTTATTGAGTGTGTAGTTGAGTGGAGGTCAGACAAAATTTATTGAGTGGTTTAGTTGAGTGGAGGTCAGACTACATTTGATCGGTCATTTATTGAGTGGTTTAGTTGAGTGGAGGTCAGACAACATTTGATCGGCCATTTATTGTGTGGTTTAGTTGAGTGGCGGTCAGACTACATTTATTGAGTGGTTTAGTTGAGTGAAGGGCAGACAACATTTGAACAGGCATGTTGTAATTGATTGGAGATCAGACAACATTTAATTGGTAATTTATTGAGAGTTTGTAGTTGGGTGGAGGTCAGGCAACATTTAAAGTTATTTATTGAGTGGTTGTAGTTGAATGGAGGTCAGACAAGTTATAATAGAGTGGAGTCAGACAGCATTTGAACAGGCAAATATTGAGTGTTTATATATTGAATGGAGGTCAGACTACATTTGAACGGCCATATATTGAGCTTCTGTAGTTGAGTGAAGGTCAGACGGCATTTTAGGGAAAATTTTTCTGTAAAATGTTTGCGATTTAGCAGTTGTTTTCTGGGGATTTTTTTTATATTGGAACAGCTAATCCTGATAATTAGAGAAATGTGGGATTTATTCAGAGTATATTTGAGAGCGGTATACATTTGCAGATTTCATCAGTTACTTGATATTATATTTGAGAGCGGCAGACATTTGTAGATTTAATCGCTTACTTGATATTATATTTGAGAGCGGCAGACATTTTCAGATTTAATCAGTTACTTGATATTATATTTGAGAGCGGCAGACAATTGTATATTTAATCAGTTACTTGATATTATATTTGAGAGCAGCAGACATTTGCAGATGTAATCAGTTACTTGATAATAAATTTGAGAGCGGCAGACATTTGTAGATTTAATCAGTTACTTGATATTGTCATGTTTGAGAGCAGCAGACAATTACAGATTTAATCAGTTACTTGAAATTGTCATGTTTGAGAGTGGCAGACAATTGTAGATTTAATCAGTTACTTGATATTGTCATGTTTGAGAGTGGCAGACAATTGTAGATTTAATCAGTTATTTGATATTGTCATGTTTGAGAGTGGCAGACAATTGTAGATTTAATCAGTTATTTGATATTGTCATGTTTGAGAATGGCAGGCAATTGTAGATTTAATCAGTTACTTGATATTGTCATGTTTGAGAATGGCAGGCAATTGTAGATTTAATCAGTTACTTGATATTGTCATGTTTGAGAGTGGCAGACAGCGGTCTTACATTTAGTCCATTTGTCAGTGTCTTTATTGTTTACTGGTGTCTACTATTGATGTAGATATTGTTTCTATAAATTGCATCGGCGCAGACAGTCTATAATTATGATGTCTAATATTGATGTAGGTATTGTTTCTATAAATTGCATCGGCGCAGACAGTCTATAATTATGATGTCTAATATTGATGTAGATATTGTTTCTATAAATTGCATCGGCGCAGACAGTCTATAATTATGATGTCTAATATTGATGTAGATATTGTTTTTATAAATTGCATCGGCGCAGACAGTCTATAATTATGATGTCTAATATTGATGTAGATATTGTTTCTATAAATTGCATCGGCGCAGACAGTCTATAATTATGATGTCTAATATTGATGTAGGTATTGTTTCTATAAATTGCATCGGCGCAGACAGTCTATAATTATGATGTCTAATATTGATGTAGATATTGTTTCTATGAATTGCATCGGCGCAGACAGTCTATAATCATGATGTCTAATATTGATGTAGATATTGTTTTTATAAATTGCATCGGCGCAGACAGTCTATAATTATGATGTCTAATATTGATGTAGATATTGCTTCTATAAATTGCATCGGCGCAGACAGTCTATAATTATGATGTCTAATATTGATGTAGATATTGTTTCTATAAATTGCATCGGCGCAGACAGTCTATAATTATGATTTCTAATATTGATGTAGATATTGTTTCTATAAATTGCATCGGCGCAGACAGTCTATAATTATGATGTCTAATATTGATGTAGATATTGTTTCTATGAATTGCATCGGCGCAGACAGTCTATAATTATGATGTCTAATATTGATGTAGATATTGTTTCTATAAATTGCATCGGCGCAGACAGTCTATAAATATGATGTCTAATATTGATGTAGATATTGTTTCTATAAATTGCATCGGTGCAGACAGTATATAATTATAATGTCTACTATTGATGTAGATATTGTTTTTATAAATTGCATCGGCGCAGACAGTATATAATTATAATGTCTACTATTGATGTAGATATTGTTTCTATGAATTGCATTGGCGCAGACAGTCTATAATTCTGAATGTGTTTCAGGTCGTGGAGGTGAGACTCAAGGGCGAGATGGGAGAGACTGGGAGGAAAGAGGCCGGAGAGAAGTAGGGGACACTTTCAGAGATGACTGGCAGGGAGGCAGAGACACCAGAGGGGTGTTTGGTGGATATGAGGCTGGCAGAGATGAGAGGAGAGGAGCTGTGCGGGAGGAGAGACTGTTGCCTCACTTGACAGGCTGGGGGGACTCTGGCAAAGCCCCGGTGTTGGACAGGAACCTCAGAGGCCCAGGCTTCAGAGACGACTATGGAAACAGAGAGAACACTGATCGGCGAGACTGGAAGCAGCGAGAGAGTTCACAAGAGGCTGCTACACAGAAACGATCAGAGCCTGACTTTGCTCGAGGAGGTAGAGACCAGACTGGCAGTGATGCTAGACTGAAGAATGCAGTTAGACCAACAACTGAAGTTTCTGGGAAAGTACCTGCTCGAGATTTTAGAGTTAAAATTACAGAGAAAGCAGACAGCAGTACCCCAAAAGTCAGAACTGAGACAGGAAAAGAAGAATCTCCAGTGACCAGAGATGAACCCTCGCTGGCCAGTCTCTTCTCCCAGACTGAGACAGTGCCGGTCAAAAAAAAGCCAGCTAAAAGTTTTGGGGGCAAAAAAAGTCCGAAAAAGACCGGGGAAGACATCAAGCCCGGCGACAAACCCAAGCCAGGATTTGTGGGTCGCTTAGTGGTCCGAGGCAAGAGAGTTCCAGAGAGGAAGGATCCATTGATCCCAATAGTGGACTCTGCTGTTGTTGACAAGGAAGCAGAGAAAGATGGAGAGAAGTTTGGAGGCAAGAAGATTGATACCAAGTGAGTGATGTTTATGTGTGTTTACATTGTATTTTCATGGGAGAGTGAGGTTGTCCCAACTATTTTGACTCGCAGAGCTCATTTTGTAATTGATTTCTGTGGCCCAGCCTCTTATGCCAATTTTACCCAATGACTTTCAAGGTACTTATGCTTGCAAGTAATGTTAAATAGTTAAGTTTTTAGAAGTAATGTTACATAGTGGGGTATTTAGATGTAATGTTACATAGTGGGGTATTTAGATGTAATGTTACATAGTGGGGGTATTTAGATGTATAGTTATATAGTGGGTTTTAGATCTAATATTACTAAATGGGGTGTATGGCAGTAATGTTACATAGTAGGGGTGTTTAGATGTAATGTTACAAAGTGAGGTGTTGAGAAGTGGTGTTACATAGTGAAGGAAGACCTTGTAAATATTAGGGCAATGTAAAGTCAGCAGGTATGTAGAAACAATTGTGCAGTGTGTATGCAATGAACTTATATTCTAAAAATAAACTTTGGTTATAGTCCAGAATATAATTACCATCTTGATTTTTTTGAAACTCAGAATACAAAATAAAGCAAAACTACATTTTAATCAAATAATTTTTTTACTTTTACTCTGCTATGTGTTATTGTTTTGTATAATTTATTAATTTTAATTGATTGATTCCATCTGTTATCTTAAATCAGTTAATGGCATGTTATCTTTTATTGATTTGTTCTGACAGTTATCCTAAATCAGTTGATTGCATTGGTTACCTTTAATTTTTATGATGTCATCTTTTAATTTTAATTGATTAGATTTATCTAATATCTTGACGTTTTCACTCAGGTGACCTTAAAAAAAACAATGCCAAAAACCCATGTTTTGTGAATTTCAGGCCCTCACCCCCTTCCTTTCCATTAAATGTATTGACCAAAACAATGTATAATTACATACCAAATAAATGTAGTAAACACAACAGTGGCAGATGATTAGTTAAGTCTTTCAGAGCTTTACACACACAGAAAACTAGTTTAGCCTGACCTGTTCTTCAACCTGTTGACAAACCGCCAGTTAACACTGTAACTGACAGGAAATTATGCTATTTTTTATGAATAAAGCCATTTTTCACAAGCGAGCCTAAATGCTATTTTTTTGCAACTGTTCTTGGTCATTCTAAAAAGTTGCTCAGGAAAAACCTCATAAATACTGATAGCAGGGGCCTCATAAACAAACCCTAGAGCAAGCCAGGGAAGGGATATTTACAAGGCTGGGCACTAACAGGAAACGCCAGGTTGAATGCTTTTTGGGACAAGAGGGTTACAACAGTTGATTTCTGCTGTCCCTAATTGAATGATTTCATCTGATAGGGACAGATCTCGAAGTATGTCACCCAAAGGTTCTCAGAAGAGCGGGGAGTCTCGTCACTCCCAGTCCAAGTCATCTCGCAGATCATCCAAATCTCCAATTGGCAAATCTGCACCTGAAGTTCAGCGGTCGCCAAGAAAAGCTTCCCGGTCACCAGCACCTGCCAACAGAGAGCGGGAGCATGGGAAAACTGAAGTATGAGATTTTTTTGCCTTGTACATTTCTGTGTCATAAATATGTTGTAAATGTCTGTGTTGTAAATATTTGTTCATAAATGTCTGTGTTGTAAATGTCTGTGTTGTAAATATTTGTTCATAAATGTCTGTGTTTTAAATGTCTGTGTTGTAAATATTTGTTCATAAATGTCTGTGTTGTAAATGTCTGTGTTGTAAATATTTGTTCATAAATGTCTGTGTTGTAAATGTCTGTGTTGTAAATATTTGTTCATAAATGTCTGTGTTGTAAATGTTGTGTCGTAAATGTCTGTGTTGTAAATGTTTGTGTTGTAAATGTCTGTGTCGTAAATGTCTGTGTTGTAAATGTTTGTTCATAAATATCTGTGTTGTAAATAGTTGTTCATAAATGTCTGTGTCGTAAATGTCTGTGTCGTAAATATTTGTTCATAAATGTCTGTGTCGTAAATATTTGTTCATAAATGTCTGTGTTGTAAATATTTGTTCAGAAATGTCTGTTTTGTAAATATTTGTTCATAAATGTCTGTGTTGTAAATATTTGTTCATAAATGTCTGTGTTGTAAATATTTGTTCATAAATGTCTGTGTTGTAAATATTTGTTCATAAATGTCTGTGTCATAAATGTCTGTGTCTTAAATGTCTGTGTTGTAAATGTCTGTGTTGTAAATGTCTGTGTTGTAAATGTTTGTTCATAAATGTCTATGTTGTAAATGTCTGTGTTGTAAATATTTGTTCATAAATGTCTGTGTCGTAAATGTCTGTGTCGTAAATGTCTGTGTCGTAAATGTCTGTGTCGTAAATGTCTGTGTCGTAAATGTCTGTGTCATAAATGTCTGTGTTGTAAATGTTTGAATCATAAATATCTGTATTGTTGTGTGCCATGCCACCAGTATGATCATGGGAAAGCTGTGGTGTGACATGTGTTGTTGCATGTGGGACACAGGTGCTGCCTTTATTGCTATCACACATTTAAATGGATGCCCTAGGTTGTTACAAATCGAACTGAATGTTCAGATTCATAAAAATAGTAAAATGATGCTGAAAGTCATGAAAGATGAAAAAAGCATTAACACATGAGTGTAAATAAAAGATAAGAAAATTTGAAAATCAAACAAATTTTATATACCACATTGACCAATTTAACAGGCAAGTGCAAAATAGCACCCGGATGATATTGTTTTTGTGTGGTTTGCATTCAGAAAGCCAAGATCAGTGAAAGAGGGAGGAAGAAGGAGAGAGTAAGGTCTCATTCAAGGTCTGGCTCAGAGTCCAGACACAGCAGTCACAGTGGGGGACCAGAGGAGAAGAAGAGGGCACTGTCCAGTGATAATGGTCAGTTTTATTGTCAGTTTGTGCATGAAACGCTTATCTGTCTAGTGAGGTGTATGATCTGGTTATTTTATGTCCAGATATCATATGGCCTGATTGTGTCTGTTGTTGTATGGTCTGGTTGTGTCTGTTGTATGGTCTGGTTGTGACTGTTGTATGGTCTGGTTGTGTCTATTGTATGGTCTGGTTGTGTGTTGTTGTATGGTCTGGTTGTGACTGTTGTATGTTCTGATTGTGTCTGTTGTAAAGTCTGGTTGTGTCTGTTGTTTAGTCTGGTTGTGTCTGTTGTATGGTCTGGTTGTGTCTGTTGTATGGTCTGTTTCGCTTACTTCCATTATATATGTTGAATGGTCTCTTGTTGTATGGTCTGGTTGTGTCTGTTGTATGGCCTGATTCTCTTTCTCCAGATGTATATTCTAATTGTGTCTGTTGTATGCTCTGGTTATGTCTGTTGTTGTATGTGCTGATTGTGTCTGTTGTATGGTCTGGTTATGTTTGTTGTTGTATGTGCTGGTTGTGTCTGTTGTATGGTCTGGTTATGTCTGTTGTTGTATGTGCTGGTTGTGTCTGTTGTATGGTCTGGTTATGTCTGTTGTTGTATGTGCTGGTTGTGTCTGTTGTATAGTCTGGTTGTGTCTGTTGTATGGTCTGGTTGTGTCTGTTGTATAGTCTGGTTGTGACTGTTGTATGGTCTGGTTGTGTCTGTTGTATGGTCTGGTTGTGTGTTGTTGTATGGTCTGGTTGTGACTGTTGTATGTTCTGATTGTGTCTGTTGTATAGTCTGGTTGTGTCTGTTGTATAGTCTGGTTGTGTCTGTTGTATGGTCTGGTTGTGTCTATTGTATAGTCTGGTTGTGTCTGTTGTTGTAGGGTCTGGTTGTGACTGTTGTATGGTCTGGTTGTGACTGTTGTATGGTCTGGTTGTGTCTGTTGTATAGTCTAGTTGTGTCTGTTGTTGTATGGTCTGGTTGTGACTGTTGTATGGTCTGATTGTGTCTGTTGTATGGTCTTGTTGTGTCTGTTGTATGGTCTGGTTGTGTCTGTTGTATGGTCTGTTTCGCTTACTTCCATTATATATGTTGAATGGTCTCTTGTTGTATGGTCTGGTTGTGTCTGTTGTATGGCCTGATTCTCTTTCTCCAGATGTATACTCTGATTGTGTCTGTTGTATGGTCTGGTTATGTCTGTTGTTGTATGTGCTGGTTGTGTCTGTTGTATGGTCTGGTTGTGACTGTTGTTTGATGGTATGGTTGTGTGTCCGGGTAGCAGAACTGAATGCAGCATATGAGTGCATTCCAAGAGGTTTTAGGAAAAATTACAAACCATACTGGACCAAAGAACTACATATTCTGGGTGAGCCCAGTACCAGAGTACCATGTATTGGCTGTGCATTTATGGAAGCCTTATGGGGTGGCAGGTCATGTTTGGCCCTTGTTTTCTCTTGATCAGCATTACATGGCTTTTTTGGGACCGGCCTGATGTGGAGCACCAGCTATGACAATCATGAGACTTGATTGTCCCATGAAACTAACTAGGAAGGCTAACTCTGTCCAAAAATACCAGCAGAAGTCGGATGTGTTGGCCGAAAGGTGCCATATTGTAAACGGGCACAACGAAATTACATCTTTGAGTGAACGCAGAAGAAGAAGCAGCATGATATTCTTGGTGTAAAACATTGGTAACTTAGAGTTTGTGTGATAAAACATTGGTAACTTAGAGTTTGTGTGATATTCTAGGTGTAAAACATTGTTAACTTCGAGTTTGTGTTATATTCTTGGTGTAAAACATTGGTAACTTAGAGTTTGTGTGATATTCTTGGTGTAAAACATTGGTAACTTAGAGTTTGTGTGATATTCTTGGTGTAAAACATTGGTAACTTAGAGTTTGTGTTATATTCTTGGTGTAAAACGTTAGTAACTTAGAGTTTGTGTGATATTCTTGGTGTAAAACATTGGTAACTTAGAGTTTGTGTGATATTCTTGGTGTAAAATGTCGACAACTTAGAGTTTGTGTGATATTCTTTGTGTAAAACATTAGTAACTTAGAGTTTGTGTGATATTCTTTGTGTAAAACATTAGTAACTTAGAGTTTGTGTGATATTCTTGGTGTAAAACATTGGTAACTTAGAGTTTGTGTGATATTCTTGGTGTAAAACATTGTTAACTTAGAGTTTGTGTGATATTCTTGGTCTAAAACATTGGAAACTTAGAGTTTGTGTGATATTCTTGGTGTAAAACATTAGTAACTTAGAGTTTGTGTGATATTCTTTGCGTAAAACATTGGTAACTTAGTTTGTGTGATATTCTTGGTGTAAAACATTGACAACTTAGAGTTTGTGTGATATTCTTGGTGTAAAATGTTGACAACTTAGAGTTTGTGTGATATTCTTGGTGTAAAATGTCGACAACTTAGAGTTTGTGTGATATTCTTGGTGTAAAATGTTGACAACTTTGTGTGATATTCTTGGTGTAAAATGTTGACAACTTAGAGTTTGTGTGATATTCTTGGTGTAAAATGTCGACAACTTAGAGTTTGTGTGATATTCTTGGTGTAAAACATTGGTAGCTTAGAGTTTGTGTGATATTCTTGGTGTAAAACATTAGTAACTTAGAGTTTGTGTGATATTCTTGGTGTAAAATGTTGACAACTTAGAGTTTGTGTGATATTCTTGGTGTAAAATGTCGACAACTTAGAGTTTGTGTGATATTCTTGGTGTAAAACATTGGTAGCTTAGAGTTTGTGTGATATTCTTTGTGTAAAACATTAGTAACTTAGAGTTTGTGTGATATTCTTGGTGTGAAACATTGGTAACTTAGAGTTTGTGTGATATTCTTGGTGTAAAACATTGGTAGCTTAGAGTTTGTGTGATATTCTTGGTGTAAAACATTGGTAACTTAGAGTGTGTGTGATATTCTTGGTGTAAAACATTAGTAACTTAGAGTTTGTGTGATATTCTTTGTGTAAAACATTGGTAACTTAGTTTGTGTGATATTCTTGGTGTAAAACATTAGTAACTTAGAGTTTGTGTGATATTCTTGGTGTAAAATGTTGACAACTTAGAGTTTGTGTGATATTCTTGGTGTAAAATGTTGACAACTTAGAGTTTGTGTGATATTCTTGGTGTAAAATGTCGACAACTTAGAGTTTTTGTGATATTCTTGGTGTAAAATGTTGACAACTTTGTGTGATATTCTTGGTGTAAAATGTTGACAACTTAGAGTTTGTGTGATATTCTTGGTGTAAAACATTGGTTGCTTAGAGTTTGTGTGATATTCTTGGTGTAAAACATTAGTAACTTAGAGTTTGTGTGATATTCTTGGTGTAAAATGTTGACAACTTAGAGTCTGTGTGATATTCTTGGTGTAAAATGTCGACAACTTAGAGTTTGTGTGATATTCTTGGTGTAAAACATTGGTAACTTAGAGTTTGTGTGATATTCTTGGTGTAAAACATTGGTAACTTAGAGTTTGTGTGATATTCTTGGTGTAAAACATTGGTAGCTTAGAGTTTGTGTGATATTCTTGGTGTAAAATGTTGACAACTTAGAGTTTGTGTGATATTCTCAGAGGAGCTGTAGGTATACTACCTGAAATGCCCAGTGAGGTCAGTATTTCCATATATTCTGTTTCAGAGTCTCTGCCAGCCAAGTTGGACGGGGGAGACATTGCAGCAGCCATGTTGGGAGACAGCATAGGTGACTTGATTGTTGTATTATTACAGTTCTAGCTGCTGATGTCTGGTCTTATGCATTACTCCTCTACAGTCCTATATGTTACTTTATGTGTTTATCCACATGTCAGTCTTGTTTCTCAGTGTTAAACAAAAAAGAGAAAGTAAAGGACCCTTTTCCACATTTTTAGGCGTGTAGGGCATATAGGGCTAAACCTATATTTTTATAGACCAATCGGCACAAGATGGGTGATGTGGTCAGCATCAGGCCGGCTCAGTGTTGCTCTATATGTATTATGGCCAGAGGGCCTGGCCGGCTCACTACATTCAGAGGAAAGGCAAGACGAACATATAACCAGATTGTGTGACCAGTACCATCAGTATTCAAACTTTTCGCTGGCTGCTGAAGGTGAGATTGGAGCATGCATGAGAATGCCCAGAGTGCTGTGATATCGATTCTTGACTCAACTAACTCAGCTCAACCTTATGTGTAACTCTTGTGATACTTACCCCCATGTTAGTCTTTCTTTCTCAGTGTTACATCATATGTAACTCATGTGATACTTACCCTCATGTTAGTCTTTCTTTCTCAGTGTTACATCATATGTAACTCTTGTGATACTTACCACCATGTTAGTCTTTCTTTCTCAGTGTTACATCATATGTAACTCTTGTGATACTTACCCCCATGTTAGTCTTTCTTTCTCAGTGTTACATCATATGTAACTCTTGTGATACTTACCCCCATGTTAGTCTTTCTTTCTCAGTGTTACATCAAATGTAACTCTTGTGATACTTACCCCCATGTTAGTCTTTCTTCTCAGTGTTATCTCGTGTGTAACCCTGTGTTTATCCTGTGGTAAACAAAGGCAGTTTTGGCGGTTTGAATGTCTGTACTCTAATGTTGACCTGTTGTAACTGCTCTCATGTTAACCTGATGTATCTGCTCTAATGTTGACCTGATGTATCTGCTCTTATGTTGACCTGTTGTAACTGCTCTCATGTTAACCTGATGTATCTGCTCTAATGTTGACCTGATGTATCTGCTCTAATGTTGACCTGATGTATCTGCTCTAATGTTGACCTGATGTATCTGCTCTTATGTTGACCTGATGTCTGTTCTCTAATGTTGACCTGATGTCTGTACTCTAATGTTGACCTGATGTATCTGCTCTAATGTTGACCTGATGTATCTGCTCTAATGTTGACCTGATGTCTGTACTCTAATGTTGACCTGATGTATCTGCTCTAATGTTGACCTGATGTATCTGCTCTAATGTTGACCTGATGTCTTAACCATGTGATCAGATGATGGGCAGCAGGATGTGTTCAGTGAGTGGTCTGATGATGATGAAACATTCAGCCTTCTCATCGATGGCAAGCGCAAGGTCAGGCTCAACATTGTGGTTGTGTTGTCTCACTCAACATTTTGGTTGTGTTGTCTCACTCAACATTGTGGCTGTGTTGTCTCACTCAACATTGTAGCTGTGTCTCTCACTCAACATTGTGTCTGTGTTGTCTCACTCAACATTGTAGCTGTGTCTCTCACTCAACATTGTGGCTGTGTCTCTCACTCAACATTGTGACTGTCTTGTCTCACTTAACATTGTAGCTGTGTCTCTCACACAACATTGTGGCTGTGTCTCTCACTCAACATTGTGGCTGTGTCTCTCACTCAACATTGTGGCTGTGTCTCTCACTCAACATTGTGGCTGTTGTCTCACTCAACACTGTGGCTGTTATCTCACTCAACATTGTGGCTGTGTCTCTCACTCAACATTGTGGCTGTGTCTCTCACTCAACATTGTGGCTGTGTCTCTCACTCAACATTGTGGCTGTGTTGTCTCACTCAACATTGTAGCTGTGTCTCTCACTCAACATTGTGGCTGTGTTGTCTCACTCAACATTGTAGCTGTGTCTCTCACTCAACATTGTGGCTGTGTCTCTCACTCAACATTGTGGCTGTTGTCTCACTCAACATTGTGGCTGTGTCTCTCACTCAGCATTGTGGCTGTGTTGTCTCACTCAACATTGTAGCTGTGTCTCTCACTCAACATTGTAGCTGTGTCTCTCACTCAACATTGTGACTGTGTTGTCTCACTCAACATTGTAGCTGTGTCTCTCACTCAACATTGTAGCTGTGTCTCTCACTCAACATTGTAGCTGTGTGTCTCACTCAACATTGTGGCTGTGTTGTTTCACTCAACATTGTAGCTGTGTCTCTCACTCAACATTGTGGCTGTGTTTCTCACTCAACATTGTAGCTGTGTCTCTCACTCAACATTGTAGCTGTGTGTCTCACTCAACATTGTGGCTGTGTTGTCTCACTCAACATTGTAGCTGTGTCTCTCACTCAACATTGTGGCTGTGTTTCTCACTCAACATTGTGGCTGTGTTGTCTCACTCAACATTGTAGCTGTGTCTCTCACTCAACATTGTGGCTGTGTTGTCTCACGAAACATTGTAGCTGTGTCTCTCACTCAACATTGTGACTGTGTTGTCTCACTCAACATTGTAGCTGTGTCTCTCACTCAACATTGTGACTGTGTTGTCTCACTCAACATTGTAGCTGTGTCTCTCACTCAACATTGTAGCTGTGTCTCTCACTCAACATTGTAGCTGTGTCTCTCACTCATCTTTGTGACTGTGTTGTCTCACTCAACATTGTAGCTGTGTCTCTCACTCAACATTGTAGCTGTGTCTCTCACTCAACATTGTAGCTGTGTGTCTCACTCAACATTGTGGCTGTGTTGTTTCACTCAACATTGTAGCTGTGTCTCTCACTCAACATTGTGGCTGTGTTTCTCACTCAACATTTTAGCTGTGTCTCTCACTCAACATTGTAGCTGTGTGTCTCACTCAACATTGTGGCTGTGTTGTCTCACTCAACATTGTAGCTGTGTCTCTCACTCAACATTGTGGCTGTGTTTCTCACTCAACATTGTGGCTGTGTTGTCTCACTCAACATTGTAGCTGTGTCTCTCACTCAACATTGTGGCTGTGTTGTCTCACGAAACATTGTAGCTGTGTCTCTCACTCAACATTGTGACTGTGTTGTCTCACTCAACATTGTAGCTGTGTCTCTCACTCAACATTGTAGCTGTGTCTCTCACTCAACATTGTGGCTGTGTCTCTCACTCATCTTTGTGACTGTGTCTCTCACTCAACATTGTAGCTGTGTCTCTCACTCATCTTTGTGACTTAGTTGTCTCACTCAACATTGTAGGTGTGTCTCTCACTCAACATTGTGGCCATGTCTCTCACTCAACATTGTGGCTGTGTTGTCTCACTCAACATTGTAGCTGTGTCTCTCACTCAACATTGTGGCTGTGTCTCTCACTTAACATTGTAGCTGTGTCTCTCGCTCAACATTGTGGCTGTGTTGTCTCACTCAACATTGTAGCTGTGTCTCTCACTCAACATTGTGGCTGTGTTGTCTCACTCAACATTGTAGCTGTGTCTCTCACTCAACATTGTAGCTGTCTCTCACTCAACATTGTGGCTGTGTCTCTCACTCATCTTTGTGACTGTGTCTCTCACTCAACATTGTAGCTGTGTCTCTCACTAATCTTTGTGACTGTGTTGTCTCACTCAACATTGTAGCTGTGTCTCTCACTCAACATTGTGGCCATGTCTCTCACTCAACATTGTGGCTGTGTTGTCTCACTCAACATTGTAGCTGTGTCTCTCACTCAACATTGTGGCTGTGTTGTCTCACTCAACATTGTAGCTGTGTCTCTCACTCAACATTGTGGCTGTGTTGTCTCACTCAACATTGTAGCTGTGTCTCTCACTCAACATTGTGGCTGTGTTGTCTCACTCAACATTGTAGCTGTGTCTCTCACTCAACATTGTAGCTGTGTCTCTCACTCAACATTGTGACTGTGTTGTCTCACTCAACATTGTAGCTGTGTCTCTCACTCAACATTGTGACTGTTTTGTCTAACTCAACATTGTAGCTGTGTCTCTCACTCAACATTGTAGCTGTGTCTCTCACTCATCTTTGTGACTGTGTTGTCTCACTCAACATTGTAGCTGTGTCTCTCACTCAACATTGTGGCCATGTCTCTCACTCAACATTGTGATTGTCTGTCTCTCTCTCTCTCAGCATTGTGACTGTCTTGTGTCCCTATCTCACCAACATGAATGTTGTGTTTCTCATCTGATATTGCAGCTGCATGTCTCTGGCTCAGCACTGCCACCTGATGTCTTCTATGATTGATCTGGTGCGTCCAGTAGATGTGAATCATTTCATTTCCAGCTATTTTGGTTTGGACTGATTCATTCCTGCTCTACCTTGCTTTAGTCTTTTTCTCTCAGTTATTCCCATACTGTGGCCTATTTTATGTTAGTCATCCCAGTGCCTTGCCTTACTTTGACATTGTCATCACAGTATTGTTCTATATTGTGTCACAGTTATGATCACTGCCATCTAGTGCCTTGCCGACCTGCGTGGGTGATCACGCCACACTGTAATCCTTGATCTACAGCTTCATGTATTAGTTTGTGTGTTGACACCTCTCTGTGCCATAACCAAAGGCCGTTTAGAATCTTCTGACGCTGTCTTCGTATGTCTCTCTCTCCACAAATCTTTCCAGTGGTCACATGTTCCAGTTTCTCTCTTATCATAACATGACCAGAAAATGACGACTGTCTCTTTCTGATTATTGTGATTAGTTATCTTTGAGCCCTAACCTTTATTGGAACATCTTGGCCTCCCTATTTGGCTGTCCAAGGAATCCTAAGTATTCTGTAAAACTACATCTCTGGGGCCTTGAGAAATGGTTTGGCTTGTTTATTATTTGTCCAGAATTGACAGCTGTACAGTAGACTGGCTCTATATAGCATGTGAGCATTCTGTGTCTAACCTCAGATGCCAGGATGGATTTACTGCACAAAATGTTCTTTCTTTTATCAAATGCTGTTTTGGTCTGTTCTGTTCCTTATCTCCATGATACATCTTCCCTCAGATGTTATCCTAGATACTTTAGTTTCTGTACTAGTCCTAAAATAATGACTTTGACTTTTTAATGCATTTATGCACTATTCGTTTATTTTATATTATCATTTTCTCTGTCTTTCCATTATTCACACTTAGGCCCATTTTATCACTTTCTACTATAACCCTATCTATCATTCCATATAGTTCTTCATGAACTGCCTCTATGCTTTCATATAGTCAGTGACAATATAAAAATCCACATTGTTTTTCCACTCATTTTTTTAGGTTTAAACTTGTCTCTTATTTTTCTGATAACTTATACGATTTATTGTGCGATGGTCTTCACATTTTAAAGTGCCTGGTTTCTTCGGCAGAGCATTAAATATGCATTTCAGTAGGTCATTAGGAATGTACCCCATTTCAGTAGGTCATTAGGAATGTAGCCCCATTATGAATGTTATTTAACACAGACAGACACATGTATTCAGCTGTGAACACAGACGCATGTATTCAGTCATGAACAAAGACAGACGCATGTATTCAGCCATGAACACAGACAGACACATGGATTCAGCTGTGAACACAGACGCATGTATTCAGTCATGAACAAAGACAGACGCATGTATTCAGCCATGAACAAAGACAGACGCATGTATTCAGCCATGAACAAAGACAGACGTATGTATTCAGCTGTGAACACAGGCAGACGCATGTATTCAGCCATGAACACAGACACATGTATTCAGCTGTGAACACAGACAGACACATGTATTCAGCTGTGAACACAGACAGATGCATGTATTCAGCTGTGAACACAGACAGACACATGTATTCAGCTGTGAACACAGACAGATGCATGTATTTAGCTGTGAACACAGACACATGTATTCAGCCATGAACACAGACAGACACATGTATTCAGCTGTGAACACAGACAGATGCATGTATTCAGCTGTGAGCACAGACAGACACATGTATTCAGCCATGAACACAGACAGATACATGTATTCAGCTGTGAACACAGACAGAAGCATGTATTCAGCTGTGAACACAGACACATGCATGTATTCAGCTGTGAACACAGACACATGTATTCAGCCATGAACACAGACAGACACATGTATTCAGCTGTGAACACAGACAGACGCATGTATTCAGCCGTGAACACAGACAGCTGACAGAGAACATTGATTTTCTTTGTTGACAGAGCCAGGTAGAGGATCTAGACCACCTGGACAACCGTGATTACGAGCGCAGCGGACGCAGCAGATACAGCCCTGTCAACGGAAGATATGGGGATGGCAGAGAGGTCCGCATGGAGCAGGAGTTGCGTCCTCTTTTTGATGCTGCTGTCATTGACAGGTTTGTTTGCCACGAAGGTTATTTGTTAGTGACACATGTCATTGGTTATGTCATTGTTTATTGACACACGTCATATTTGGTGGATGATATATATCATTAGTTAGTGACATATGTTATTGGTTAATGCTGTATGCCACTGATTATTAACACATGTCATTGGTTAGTGACATTAGTGGATGATATATGTCATGGTTAATTATGTATGTGAGTGCTGAGACTATATCCTGACAGGTGCTTGAATGTGAAACAAGGTGAAACCTGAAGACAGTATATCTACTGTTGTTGGATGTCTGTAGCATCAGTGGCAACAAGAAATTCAGCATATCCAGCACGCTGTGATAGAAGTTATCCTGAGAGCTACGGAGGCTTGCAGACAGGAATGGAGTCCTTGAGGAGGGAAGGATGGGAGGATGTATACAGCAACAAAATATGGACATCAGTCATCATCATCATCACCTTTGCAGAACGTCGCTCTCATCACAGTTTGCTTGAAAGAAACTCGGTCTCTCGCCAGCTCTCCCGCCTCATGCATTCATACTCAAGGAGTCACTTCTATCCTGTGCCCATCTTCGTGTTGGTCGATCCCTGCCTCTCCTTCCTGGTACCATGCCTTCTGCTGTAATTTTTTCTAATCTGTCGTGGCAAAAGGGCCAGAATATTTCAGCTTACGAGACAGGGTGCTGTTTATTGGCCAATCTTCCTTGATGTTAAGATCTTTCAAGATGTCAGTATTTCTCCTTTTCTTCGTCCAAGATATTCTGAGAATCTTTCTATAGCATTTCTGCTTAAAAGCCGCTATTCTCTTTCTTTAGGACTAGGACATAATCCACGACTCACATCCGTATGTTGCTACAAGGAAGATGCATGCTCTCAAAATTATAATTTTGATCTCTTTGCTGGTGCTTAACCATAGACAGAGACATGTCAGAGATTAAGTCCTGCAGTTCCGACCAAGGCATGCCTGAGATTAAGTCCTGCAGTTCCCACGGAGGCTTGTCTGAGACTAAGTCCTGCAGTTCCCACGGAGGCATGTCAGAGATTAAGTCCTGCAGTTCCCACGGGGGCATGTCAGAGATTAAGTCCTGCAGTTCTGACAGAGGCATGTCTGAGATTAAGTCCTGCAGTTCATACACAGGTATGTCTGAGATTAAGTCCTGCAGTTCCAGCAGAGGCATCTCAGAGATTAAGTCCTGCAGTTCCGACGGAGGCATGTCAGAGATTAAGTCCTGCAGTTCCGACAGAGGCATGTCAGAGATTAAGTCCTGCAGTTCCGACGGAGACATGTCAGAGATTAAGTCCTGCAGTTCTGACAGAAACATGTCAGAGATTAAGTCCTGCAGTTCTGACAGAAACATGTCAGAGATTAAGTCCTGCAGTTCTGACAGAAACATGTCAGAGATTAAGTCCTGCAGTTCTGACAGAAACATGTCAGAGATTAAGTCCTGCAGTTCATACACAGGTATGTCAGAGATTAAGTCCTGCAGTTCATACACAGGTATGTCAGAGATTAAGTCCTGCAGTTCATACACAGGTATGTCAGAGATTAAGTCCTGCAGTTCATACACAGGTATGTCAGAGATTAAGTCCTGCAGTTCATACACAGGTATGTCAGAGATTAAGTCCTGCAGTTCATACACAGGTATGTCAGAGATTAAGTCCTGCAGTTCATACACAGGTATGTCAGAGATTAAGTCCTGCAGTTCATACACAGGTATGTCAGAGATTAAGTCCTGCAGTTCATACACAGGTGTGTCAGAGATTAAGTCCTGCAGTTCATACACAGGTGTGTCAGAGATTAAGTCCTGCAGTTCATACACAGGTATGTCAGAGATTAAGTCCTGCAGTTCATACACAGGTATGTCAGAGATTAAGTCCTGCAGTTCATACACAGGTATGTCAGAGATTAAGTCCTGCAGTTCATACACAGGTATGTCAGAGATTAAGTCCTGCAGTTCATACACAGGTATGTCAGAGATTAAGTCCTGCAGTTCATACACAGGTATGTCAGAGATTAAGTCCTGCAGTTCATACACAGGTATGTCAGAGATTAAGTCCTGCAGTTCATACACAGGTATGTCAGAGATTAAGTCCTGCAGTTCATACACAGGTATGTCAGAGATTAAGTCCTGCAGTTCATACACAGGTATGTCAGAGATTCAGATACTTGCTGTAGAGCTCAGTGAGCCTACCAGTGTAGACATTTTATGTTATAGATAGCCCATACAGAGGCAGGCATAGCTGGGCCAGCCCATACAGAGGCAGGCATAGCTGGGCCAGCCCATACAGAGGCAGGCATGGCTGGGACAGCCCATACAGAGGCAGGCATAGCTGGGCCAGCCCATACAGAGGCAGGCATAGCTGGGCCAGCCCATACAGAGGCAGGCATAGCTGGGCCAGCCCATACAGAGGCAGGCATAGCTGGGCCCCATCTTGGGCCCATGTGGCTATAGTAGGACAGATTCTGATGATCTAGAAGAACCACAAATCCTGGGGACCATCAGAATAAAGAATAGATGTGTAGAGAGAAGTAACATCTAACGTGCAGATATGGTACCTAGAATGAGAGTTGAGCCGAATCAGTTTGAAGACAGAAATAGCATGGTTGGTGTTCTTGATAGAGAGAGAGACCAGTGACCAGAGGCTGCAGTATTCAGTTGAGGAACTCAAATATGAGTTCTGTAAGACAAGCGCAGGCAGACACGATCACTTCATGACCTGAATATTACGTATCGTCATAGTCGGAGCTTCACATACATCCATATATGACTGGAGCACAAGTTCATTCTATCTATGTGACTGGAGCAAATGCTCGGTCTGCCTGGCTGGAGCACAAGTTCTGTCTACATGACTGGAGCAAACGCTCGGTCTGCCTGGCTGGAGCAAAAGTTCTGCCTACGTGACTGGAGCAAACGCTCGGTCTGCCTGGCTGGAGCAAAAGTTCTGTCTACGTGACTGGAGCAAACGCTCGGTCTGCCTGGCTGGAGCACAAGTTCTGTCTACATGACTGGAGCAACAATTCTGTCTACATGACTGGAGCAACAATTCTGTCTACATGACTGGAGCAACAATTATGTCTACATGACTGGAGCAACAATTATGTCTACATGACTGGAGCAACAATTCTGTCTACATGACTAGAGCAACAATTCTGTCTACATGACTGGAGCAACAATTCTGTCTACATGACTAGAGCAACAATTCTGTCTACATGACTGGAGCAACAATTCTGTCTACATGACTAGAGCAACAATTCTGTCTACATGACTGGAGCAACAATTCTGTCTACATGACTAGAGCAACAATTCTGTCTACATGACTGGAGCAACAATTCTGTCTACATGACTAGAGCAACAATTCTGTCTACATGACTGGAGCAACAATTCTGTCTACATGACTGGAGCAACAATTCTGTCTACATGACTGGAGCAACAATTCTGTCTACATGACTGGAGCAACAATTCTGTCTACATGACTGGAGCAACAATTCTGTCTACATGACTGGAGCAACAATTCTGTCTACATGACTGGAGCAACAATTCTGTCTACATGACTGGAGCAACAATTCTGTCTACCTGACTGGAGCAACAATTCTGTCTACATGACTGGAGCAACAATTCTGTCTACATGACTGGAGCAACAATTCTGTCTACATGACTGGAGCAACAATTCTGTCTACATGACTGGAGCAACAATTCTGTCTACATGACTGGAGCAACAATTCTGTCTACATGACTGGAACATCACATATGGTCACACATATAGTGAATGCATCACCTACAGCCATGTCACACAACTAGTGCATCACCTGTTGTCATGTATGCTACTTCACTAGAAAATCATCTGTGGGTGGGACCGTGTATACACAACACATAGAAAAATCAGCATATTGCTGGTTTCATGTTTGTTGCCATGTAGGTAGCGTTGAGTTTATCTGTTGCTCCAGTGATAGACCAGAGTTGTTGCTGTGTAGCCAGTAATAGGCCAGAATTGTTGCTGTGTAGCCAATACTGAGTTCATCCATTGAGCCAGTGATGGGACTAGATATATGACAGCACAGTTACCCAACTATCCCTGCTGGTTGCCTTGTATAGTTCATCTCTATGTTGCAGACCTGTGCTGGAGAAGAATATCCCAAATGTGAAGATTGTTGAAGATATCCAGAAGGAAAAACCTGCTAAAGAAAAGCGAGGACGTGAGTAAAGATTCTTTTGTTGTTGTTGTTGCATCATTATCACATGACAGCAAATGTTGATATCAGTGCCTCAGACAGAATCAACATCCCTCATGTCCTGTGGCTGTCTGACACTAGACATTTGTCTGTGTCCAGGATAATGTTAGTCTTATCAGTGTTTTATATATGTCTGTTTTCATGTTTATATTAGCTGTGTCAGTGTTTGATATATGTCTGTGTCTAGGATTGTGTGCTATGTCAGTGTTTGATATTTGTCTGTGTCCAGGATTGTGTTAACCATGTCAGTGATTGATATATGTCTTTGTCCATAATTTTGTTAGCCATGTCAGGTTTTGATATATGTCTGTGTCCAGGTTTATGTTAGCCATGTCAAGTTTTGATATATGTCTGTGTCCAGGTTTATGTTGGCCATAACAGTTGTTTATGTTGGGCCATTATGTTGTCATGTTAGACCATGTCAGGTTTATGTTAGATATATATATGTCTGTGTCCAGGTTTATGTTGGCCATGACAGTGTTAGATATATGTCTGTGTCCAGGTTTATGTTGGCCATGACAGTTGACATATGTTTGTGTCCAGGTTTATGTTGGCCATGTGTTAGATATATGTCTGTGTCCAGGTTTATGTTGGCCATGTCAGTGTTAGATATATGTCTGTGTCCAGGTTCATGTTTGTCATGTTAGATGTGCCATGTTTATGTTGGCATGTCAGTGTTAGATATATGTCTGTGTCCAGGTTCATGTTGTTTCAGTGTTAGATATATGTCTGTGTCCAGGTGTCCATGTCAGTGTTAGATATATGTCTGTGTCCAGGTTTATGTTGGCCATGTCGGTGTTAGATATATGTCTGTGTCCAGGTTTATGTTGGCCATGTCAGTGTTAGATATATGTCTGTGTCCAGGTTTATGTTGGCCATGTCAGTGTTAGATATATGTCTGTGTCCAGGTTTATGTTGGCCATGTCGGTGTTAGATATATGTCTGTGTCCAGGTTTATTTTGGCCATGTCAGTGTTAGATATATGTCTGTGTCCAGGTTTATGTTGGCCATGTCAGTGTTAGATATATGTCTGTGTCCAGGTTTATGTTGGCCATGTCAGTGTTAGATATATGTCTGTGTCCAGGTTTACGTTAGCCATGTCAGTGTTAGATATATGTCTGTGTCCAGGTTTATGTTAGCCATGTCAGTGTTAGATATATGTGTGCCATGGTGACAGTCCCTGTACTGTACAATATCTTGATTTGTGCTGTAGTGACAGTAGCTGTACTATGAGCTGTACAGTACACTGTATTGATGTGTGCTGTAGTGACAGTAGCTGTACTATAAGCTGTACAGTACACTATTTTGATGTGTTCTGTAGTGACAGTAGCTGTACTATGAGCTGTACAGTACACTATTGATGTGTGCTGTAGTGACAGTAGCTGTACTATGAGCTGTACAGTACACTATATTGATGTGTGCTGTAATGACAGTAGCTGTACTATGAGCTGTACAGTACACTGTATTGATGTGTGCTGTAGTGACAGTAGCTGTACTATGAGCTATACAGTACACTGTATTGATGTGTGCCATGTTGACAGTAGCTGTACTATGAACTGTACAGTACACTATAGTGATGTGTGCTGTAGTGACAGTAGCTGTACTATGAGCTGTACAGTACACTGTATTCATGTGTGCTGTAGTGACAGTAGCTGTACTAGAGCTGTACACTATATTCATGTGTGCTGTAGTGACAGTAGCTGTACTATGAGCTGTACAGTACACTGTATTGATGTGTGCTGTAGTGACAGTAGCTGTTCTATAAGCTGTACAGTACACTATATTGATGTGTTCTGTAGTGACAGTAGCTGTACAATGAGATGTACAGTACACTATTGATGTGTGCTGTAGTGACAGTAGCTGTACTATGAGCTGTACAGTACACTATATTGATGTGTGCTATGTTGACAGTAGCTGTACTATAAGCTGTACAGCACACTATATTGATGTGTGCTGTAATGACAGTAGCTGTACTATGAGCTGTACAGTACACTATATTGATGTGTGTCATGTTGACAGTAGTTGTGTCTGATCCTGACAGGTAAACCTGACGACGAAGGTTACGAGGAGATCTCATCTGATGAGAATGAACTGGATGAGGAGGGTGAACAAGTCAGCAAGAGGAGTGAGTATTTGAATATACAGGCTTTTGGGGACTGTGAGAAGAGCTTTATTGTTGTTAGTATAATTGTTTCTTGACACAGCTACAAGCAGTGTTCATTTTTATACACAGGTGTGACAGAATTCGACAGAGCATTCAATATGAAAAAATTCTGTGCTATGGATTGGTCAGAAAAATCTGGTATAGGCATCCAGGCAAATGTGCCAGGTAGGTTTTGAATGCCACACGCAAAAAAAAAAAGGATTGTGGTTGCTCTCTAACCTAAGTGTCTACCACATTCATAATGTCTACATCTGTGTGAAATCATTGCTGTTGGAGAGGTTTTTATCAGAGGTTCAGAAATTCAAATCATTTAGTGACAAATTAGGACTTTAGATTGGATGTTGCAGAATTTCCCACTCCCTTCATGTCCATTGGTAGGCACCCTTTAAATAACAGGAACTGAATCACCACTTTTTGAGATTCTTTTGGGTTAATTTTTGAACAACCCAGTCATTTTCTCAGCAGCAAGAAACAGAACCTATGCATCCTCCCCACCCTGCCCTATAAATCCTTCCCCTTCCCAACATCTAATGTCTCTTGTCTTTTTGTGTGTGTTTTTGTTAGTGCTTATGCTATTTTTTTTTGGGGGGGGGGGGGGGGGGGGGAAGTATTCTTAAAAACACAAATGTTTTAGAAAGGATATGAGTTCATGACAGATCTTGTACAGCAAGATCCAGAGCATATTGTTGTAACAGAAAACACCTTTGCCAAACTAATGCAACAATAAAGGTAAAACATTGCCAGTTTTGTCTGTCATGTCACAAATTCATAAAATAGCCCACATGCTGATGATTGTTTGTCTGCCTGCAGCCATCGTCAGTATCCTGGCCATCGACATGGCAAGCCTGATGTCCACATCCAAACCCAAACCAGCCCAGGGCCCAGTGTTTGAGCGCTACCGAGCCGCAAGCCTCTTTGCTGAGATGGGCTTGTCTAGGACCTACGCTGGGGAGCAGTTGTACCGGCAGGTGCAGGAGGTCTGTCAGGCTCGCCTCCATGAGCTGGCTGGCCCACAACAGACACAAGGTTGGTTCTCCTTCTACACTTCTGCTGTGATCAAATGCTGGGTGTGTTTGGTGAAGTATAGCTGTAGATCTTTGTTTGCTGTTACTAGCTTTTCTGACAGTATTTTTCCAGCTAAGTCTCTAGGAATGTTAATCAGATAGTTTAGCAATAACACTGGCCAGGTCTGTAGCAGTGTGAGGTATGTTGTTAGCTGTTCCCAGGGAAACATGAAGCCCAGTAAGTTATTGGTTGTACCATGGAGATGACATCTCTACCTAGGGAAACATGGGACCAACTAAGTTATTGGTTGTACCATGGAGATGTCATCTGTACCTGGGGAAACATGGGACCAACTAAGTTATTGGTTGTACCATGGAGATGACATCGCTACCTAGGGAAACATGAGACCAACTAAGTTATTGGTTGTACCATGGAGATGTCATCGCTACCTAGGGAAACATGGGACCCAGTCAGTTATTGGTTGTACCATGGAGATGTCATCTGTACCTGGGGAAACATAGGACCCAGTAAGTTATTGGTTGTACCATGGAGATGACATCTCTACCTAGGGAAACATGGGACCAACTAAGTTATTGGTTGTACCATGGAGATGTCATCTGTACCTGGGGAAACATGGAACCCAGTAAGTTATTGGTTGTACCATGGAGATGTCATCTCTACCTAGGGAAACAAGGAACCTAGTAAGTTATTGGTTGTACCATGGAGATGTCATCTGTACCTGGGGAAACATAGGACCCAGTAAGTTATTGGTTGTACCATGGAGATGACATCTCTACCTAGGGAAACATGGGACCAACTAAGTTATTGGTTGTACCATGGAGATGTCATCTCTACCTGGGGAAACATGGAACCCAGTAAGTTATTGGTTGTACCACTGAGATGACATCTCTACCTAGGGAAACATGGGACCCAGTCAGTTATTGGTTGTACCACGGAGATGTCATCTGTACCTGGGGAAACATAGGACCCAGTAAGTTATTGGTTGTACCATGGAGATGACATCTCTACCTAGGAAAACATGGGACCAACTAAGTTATTGGTTGTACCATGGAGATGTCATCTCTACCTAGGGAAACATGAGACCCAGTCAGTTATTGGTTGTACCATGGAGATGTCATCTCTACCTAGGGAAACATGGGACCAACTAAGTTATTGGTTGTACCATGGAGATGTCATCTCTACCTAGGGAAACATGGGACCAACTAAGTTATTGGTTGTACCATGGAGATGTCATCTCTACCTGGGGAAACATGGGACCAACTAAGTTATTGGTTGTACCATGGAGATGTCATCTCTACCTGGGGAAACAGGATACCCAGTAAGTTATTGGTTGTACCATGGAGATGTCATCTGTACCTAGGGAAACAGGATACCCAGTCAGTTATTAGTTGTACCATGGAGATGTCAATCTACTGCAGTGTCACACACCTTAGTCTGGACAATTTGAAGAGAGCCCCATATATTGACATATACCCCATCAGAACGATGCAAGGGTTACTGTCTATGAGCTATTTTCTGTACACTGACTTACTGGGCACTTAAAGTCTACAATAAAATGACAAAAGCTCCATGAGGTGATACATGGCATCAGTGATTTACACTGTAATTGTCCCTAGCATGAAGAATAATATATCACCTATTTTAGAACTTGATTAAAGACAATGCAGTAACATCAGAGATCATGCCCTGACATCAGAGTTGCTGCTGTGACATCAGAGCTGCTGATATGACGTCAGAGTTAATGCCCTTCCTTCCAGTAGAATCGCAGTTACACAAGTAACCATAGAATGTCTGTAGAGTGCCAGTAGCTGCACACAGGCATAACAATGGCTCTACGTGTCTGTAGTGTGCCAGTAGCTGCACACAGGCATAACAATGACTCTACGTGTCTGTAGTGTGCCAGTAGCTGCACACGGGCATAACAATGACTCTACGTGTCTGTAGTGTGCCAGTAGCTGCACACAGGCATAACAATGACTCTACGTGTCTGTAGTGTGCCAGTAGCTGCACACAGGCATAACAATGGCTCTACATGTCTGTAGTGTGCCAGTAGCTGCACACAGGCATAACAATGACTCTACGTGTCTAGTGTGCCAGTAGCTGCACACAGGCATAACAATGACTCTACGTGTCTAGTGTGCCAGTAGCTGCACACAGGCATAACAATGACTCTACGTGTCTAGTGTGCCAGTAGCTGCACACAGGCATACCAATGGCTCTACGTGTCTGTAGAGTGCCAGTAGCTGCACACAGGCATAACAATGGCTCTACAGATGTTTTGGCCATCAACCCTCTGCTGCCTTTTGACCAATGCCCACACTCAAGTGGACCAAACTGCTGACCCGAACTGGACTAGAAATGGCAGGGCGGCCACCAGCTCTTCTGTCTGTCATGGGACAAACACGTCACACCCATGCGGTGGTACCTGTACAATGTTATTGCCTTTTATGTGAACACATCAGCCAAACATGTATTTGTACTTGGGCCCAGTCACATGAGAAAGATGTGGTGATCTTCACAGACGGGTCCTTTATACAAGGACGTAAGAGTGCATGGGCATTTACAGCTCGCTCTTCAGGCAGAACATTTAAGGAAGCCAGCGGTGCCTTCTCCATGACCACCAGCAGCTTGACGATGACGGTGACACAGGCTTTCATGTGGCTGGAATCACAGGACTATTCCCGCGTGTGTGTGTGCTGAGTGATTCTTTGAGTATGATCCGGCGGGTCGAGGCAGGCTGGTTATGCACACAGTGGCTTGAGTCATTGCAAAATTCTCCTGTGTGCAGTTACTTTCATATCCGTCCCAGGGCATGCAGGTGTTGTTGATAATGAGAGAGCTGATAGACTGGCAGGTGCTGCATTAATTGAAGAAGGCCACCCCATGGATCACGCAGACATTGTCATTGCCCACAGAGAGATAGGTCGTTCTGAGAATTTTGGAAACAACTTGTCCACATCACTGCTAAGAATACACGAATTGGGAGTAAAGATCGGCACAGCAAAGCATGAGAAGCACACTGAAGGCCACAGTCTTGTTAACCAACATAGGACTGGTACTATTAACCGCACGATGCTGATGAATATGTTGAGAGGGGAATCTGAACGCATCTGGATGTGTCCGAAGTGCTGTGAAGAAAATCTAACTCATAACTCGTACTTGGGCCATTACACACTGTTTTTCTCTAACAACCAGGCACTAGGTACAAATACCAAGTTTATACAGAATGCATACTCACAACATGTACTGCAGTAATCATAGATGTAGATGTAACACAGTAATCAAGAGATTTACAAGCAGATGTAATACAATAATCATAGATTTACAAAGAGATAAACAACATAATTAATAGATTTACAGTAATCCTAGATCTATAGAGATATAAAACAGTAATCCTAGATTTACAGGCAGAAATTATATTTCCATCTGAACATCATGTTCCATGCAGCTTCGTGTTCCATGTCAGCCTCTTGTTCCATGTCAACCTCTTGTTCCATGTCAGCCTCTTGTTCCATGTCAGCCTCTTGTTCCATGTCAGCCTCTTGTTCCATGTCAGCCTCTTGTTCCATGTCAGCCTCTTGTTCCATGTCAGCCTCATGTTTCATGTTGACATTATGCTCCATGTTGACATCATGTTCCATGTTGACATCATGTTCCATGTTGACCTCATATTCCATTTTAGCATCATGTTCCATGTTGACATCATGTTCCATGTTGACCTCATATTCCATTTTAGCTTCATGTTCCATGTTGACATCATGTTCCATGTTGACCTCATATTCCATTTTAGCATCATGTTCCATGTTGACATCATGTTCCATGTTGACCTCATATTCCATTTTAGCATCATGTTCCATGTTGACATCATGTTCCATGTTGACCTCATATTCCATTTTAGCTTCATGTTCCATGTTGACATCATGTTCCATGTTGACCTCATATTCCATTTTAGCATCATGTTCCATGTTGACATCATGTTCCATGTTGACCTCATATTACATTTTAGCATCATGTTCCATGTTGACATCATGTTCCATGTTGACCTCATATTCCATTTTAGCATCATGTTCCATGTTGACATCATGTTCCATGTTGACCTCATATTCCATTTTAGCATCATGTTCCATGTTTACATCATGCTCCATGTTGACATCATGTTCCATGTCAGCATCCTGTTTCATGTCAACCTCATGTCATGTTCCATGTCGACATCACGCTCCATGTTGACCTCATATTCTATTTTAGCATCATTCGTTCCATGTCGGCATCATGTTCCATGTTGACATCATGTTCCATGTTGACATCATGTTCCATGTTGACATCATGTTCCATGTTGGCGTCATGTTCCATGTCGGCGTCATGTTTCATGTCAGCATCATGTTCCATGCCAACCTCATGTTCTTTGACAGCAATATGTTCCATGTTAACCTCATTTTCTGTGTCAGCCTCATGTTTCATGTTAACCTGATGTTCCATGTCAGCACATGTTCCATGCCAATCAACCTCATGTTCCATGTCAGCCTCATGTTTCAAATCAGCATTATATTCCATGTTAACCTCATTTTCTATGACAGCATCATTTTCCATGTCAACCTCTTGTTCCATGTCAGCCTCTTGTTCCATGTCGGCATCATGTTCCATGTCAACCTCATTTTCCCTGTCAACCCTGTGTTCTGTGTCAGCCTAATGTTCCATGTCAGCCTCTTGTTCCATGTCAGCCTCTTGTTCCATGTCAGCCTCTTGTTCCCTGTCAACCCCATGTTCGGTGTCAGCCTCATGTTCCATGTCAACATCATGCTCCATGTTGACCTCATATTCCATTTTAGCATCATGTTCCATGTCAGCCTAATGTTACATGTCAATCCCATGTTCCCTGTCGGCCCCATGTTCGGTGTCAGCCTAATGTTCTATGTCAATCCCATGTTCCCTGTCAACCCCATGTTCGGTGTCAGCCTAATGTTCCATGCCAATCCTATGTTCCCTGTCAACCCCATGTTCGGTGTCAGCCTTATGTTCCATGTCAATCTCATGTTGCTGATCTACTTCCTCAGAAAACACAGGAGACACAAAACTAGAATCTGAGGAGTTGTCCGGCCCTAATGTGACCTCAGATGACCTTACAGCTCCTTCAACAGATGTAAAAACCAAAGCGGAACCAGTGGTCTCCGCTTCCTCCTCATCGTCATGGCTCAACACTGCCAGTGCTCTAGCCACAGCAATCAAAGAAGACCTCCCAGCAGATGACAAACCAAGCCTATTGTCCCAGAAAAAGCTGCCCCTGAAGCGAAGTGTAGACCCTTCCCGACTGATGGGCACATCTCTGGGTCTTTCTGCAAGACCAACATTCACATTGTATGGAGACACATCAGCCTACCACAAGCTGAACAAAGCCAGAGCACAGGAGCGTGCGGGTCTGCTGGCACACTTTGGTATATTCCGTCGTGCCTTGACTGCCAGAAAAGACCTGGATATCCGGCGGCAGTTGTGTGGGATAGATTTTGTAAGTTTGTAGGTTGTTCTAGATAGATTGTGTGTGGGGGAGATTTTGTAACTTTGTGTGTTGTTCTAGATAGATTATGTGTGGGGGAGATTTTGTTACTTTGTGTGTTGTTCTAGATAGATTATGTGTGGGGGAGATTTTGTAACTTTGTGTGTTGTTCTAGATAGATTATGTGTGGGGGAGATTTTGTAACTGTGTGTTGTTCTAGATAGATTATGTGTGGGGGAGATTTTGTAACTTTGTTGTTCTAGATAGATTATGTGTGGGGTAGATTTTGTAACTTTGTGTGTTGTTCTAGATAGATTATGTGTGGGATAGATTCTGTAAGTTTGTAGGTTGTTCTAGATAGATTATGTGTGGGGGAGATTTTGTAACTTTGTGTGTTGTTCTAGATAGATTATGTGTGGGATAGATTCTGTAAGTTTGTAGGTTGTTCTAGATAGATTATGTGTGGGGGAGATTTTGTAACTTTGTGTGTTGTTCTAGATAGATTATGTGTGGGGGAGATTTTGTAACTTTGTGTGTTGTTCTAGATAGATTATGTGTGGGGTAGATTTTGTAACTTTGTGTGTTGTTCTAGATAGATTATGTGTGGGGGAGATTTTGTAACTTTGTGTGTTGTTCTAGATCAGTGGTTCTCAACCTTTGAAATAGTTCCTCGTGCTGAGTTCAACATGTTTCCCATTAAAGATATCTATCACTCAGAGATTGAGAGAGAAATGTGGTAACCTCACTGACTGACATGACACATTTGGCTGCTGCTACTTTAGTGTTTTGGTCATTGCACTAACTATGCTGACGTGACACATTTGGCTGCTACTTTAATGTTTTGTTGTAATAACTGTCACATGTGGTGTAATGTTGGTATTTTCCCATGGAAATTATGTAAGCAATAATTTGGGAGTAAACGAGAATGTGAATACTCCTAGAAACACAAGATATACAAGCACGGCTTGTGAAACCCAGAACAGGGGTTATAAGGTTAGACCAAGGTCTAATCAGTTAGTTTGTGTTTGGCAGCTGGCGTGAAAGGTTGTATCTGATGGACGCGTGAATGTGACAGTGAATATTTGAAGACGTGAAGGAGATTCTGTTCCATGAGAAGACTGCAAGATGACAGCTTGATGACAGTCTAATGCGAAGTGGTTGCCAACAAGTTCCGCTGGCCAAGAAGTCGAACTGACATGATCAGAACTGCTGGATCAACCATTGCGTGTAATGGAAGACAGAAGACGTCAAGTTTGTGTCTGATAAATTTCGTCCTATCTTGCTGGACCTGCTAGCTAATAGTAAACATTGAGCGGACCAGATCACCTGTGAAACTGTCATCAAGAATATTAACTGGATATCGTCGACTCGTTACCAACTGTGTGCATTCAGAATATCATCTATGTCTCTCGTATGAAACAACCTCTAGCGACCAGTCAGCACACCCAGGTCTAGCGACCAGTCAGCACACCCAGGTCTAGCGACCAGTCAGCACACCCAGGTCTAGCGACCAGTCAGCACACCCAGGTCTAGCGACCAGTCAGCACACCAAGGAGACAATATCCCACACCGCATCTTGTCATGTTTTCTAACTTCACCGCTCAATTTCACATCTAACAAATGTCAGGTGACTTCAGTTTCTTTTATTGAATATTGTAGTATGTTGCACATAAAGCAACAGTTTCAAACAGCTGTAACAGTGAAATCACAATCCCATGCAGCTGTAGTAGTGAAATCACAATTTCACACAGCTGTAATGGTGAAACCACAATTTTATACAGCTGTAACAGTAAATCACAATTTCACACAGCTGTAATGGTGAAACCACAATTTTATACAGCTGTAACAGTAAATCACAATTTCACACAGCTGTAATGGTGAAACCACAATTTTATACAGCTGTAACAGTAAATCACAATTTCACACAGCTGTAATGGTGAAACCACAATTTTATACAGCTGTAACAGTAAATCACAATTCCATGCAGCTGTAACAGTGAAATCATAATTTTATTCAGTTGTAACAGTGAAATCACAATTTCACACAACTGTAACGGTGAAATCACAATTTCACACAGCTGTAACTGAGAAATAAAAATTTTATGCAGTTGTAACAGTGAAATCACAATTGCATGCCACTGTAACAGTTATATTGTCAGTAAATGATGTGGGATGTAATGTGTTGCTACCTTGTTAATTTGACATTCTATGTTGACAGTCATTCCCATTCTCCACTCTTTCTTGTTTCAGAAATACGATCAGAGTGCTGTCTATCCGTCAGGGGCTGTGGATACGGATACATTCAGACAATGTCTGCAGCTATTCAAGCAGAAGAAGCCCAGTGTGCTGATATCTTCATGTGGATCATAAACGACTGTCTGCTGTAGGGGTTGTTTTGTTTGTGCTGATATCTCCATGTGGATCATAAACGACTGTCTGCTGTAGGGGTTGTTTTGTTTGTGCTGATATCTCCATGTGGATCATAAACGACTGTCTGCTGTAGGGGTTGTTTTGTTTGTGCTGATATCTCCATGTGGATCATAAACGACTGTCTGCTGTTGGGTGTTTTGTTTGTGCTGATATCTCCATGTGGATCATAAACGACTGTCTGCTGTAGGGGTTGTTTTGTTTGTGCTGATATCTCCATGTGGATCATAAACGACTGTCTGCTGTTGGGTTTTTTGTTTGTGCTGATATCTCCATGTGGATCATAAACGACTGTCTGCTGTTGGGTGTTTTGTTTGTGCTGATATCTCCATGTGGATCATAAACAACTGTCTGCTGTTGGGTGTTTTGTTTGTGCTGATATCTCCATGTGGATCATAAACGACTGTCTGCTGTTGGGTGTTTTGTTTGTGCTGATATCTCCATGTGGATCATAAACGACTGACTGCTGTTGGGTGTTTTGTTTGTGCTGATATCTCCATGTGGATCATAAACTACTGTCTGCTGTTGGGGGTGTTTTGTTTGTGCTGATATCTCCATGTGGATCATAAACGACTGTCTGCTGTAGGGGTTGTTTTGTTTGTGCTGATATCTCCATGTGGATCATAAACTACTGTCTGCTGTTGAGTGTTTTGTTTGTGCTGATATCTCCATGTGGATCATAAACAACTGTCTGCTGTTGGGGGTGTTTTGTTTGTGCTGATATCTCCATGTGGATCATAAACGACTGTCTGCTGTTGGGGGTGTTTTGTTTGTGCTGATATCTCCATGTGGATCATAAACGACTGTCTGCTGTTGGGTGTTTTGTTTGTGCTGATATCTCCATGTGGATCATAAACGACTGTCTGCTGTTGGGTGTTTTGTTTGTGCTGATATCTCTATGTGGATCATAAACGACTGTCTGCTGTTGGGGGTGTTTTGTTTGTGCTGATATCTCCATGTGGATCATAAACGACTGTCTGCTGTTGGGGGTGATTTGTTTGTGCTGATATCTCCATGTGGATCATAAACGACTGTCTGCTGTTGGGGGTGTTTTGTTTGTGCTGATATCTCCATGTGGATCATAAACAACTGTCTGCTGTTGGGGGTGTTTTGTTTGTGCTGATATCTCCATGTGGATCATAAACGACTGTCTGCTGTTGGGGGTGATTTGTTTGTGCTGATATCTCCATGTGGATCATAAACGACTGTCTGCTGTTGGGGGTGATTTGTTTGTGCTGATATCTCCATGTGGATCATAAACGACTGTCTGCTGTTGGGGGTGATTTGTTTGTGCTGATATCTCCATGTGGATCATAAACGACTGTCTGCTGTTGGGGGTGATTTGTTTGTGCTGATATCTCCATGTGGATCATAAACGACTGTCTGCTGTTGGGGGTGTTTTGTTTGCTCTTGTTTGTGCTGGTATCAGTTTCTGGTCTTCACATTGTTGACATCTGTTTGTTTATGCTGGTTTTCCTTGTGTTGATTTGGATTGTTTATTTGGGTTATCCTGGGTAATTTCTGAGGTGTGATGTTGGAGGTCATGGCAATTCTCATTTCAGCTTGACTGCTGCGGCGGGGGAAGGGGGACATACTGTGCTGTCATAAACCTGTGTATTTGTAGGTGTTTATGGGAACCAGTATGAGCAAATCTATATCTGCATGTTTTTATGAGTGGCAGTAGGTTTAAACCTGATGGCTGTCAGTTCCAGCGAGTTTTTCCTGCAAGCCCTTCTTATGTTACCAGGTCCCTCCCCTCTCCCCCCCCCCCCATGTTGTTGCCAGGTTTCTCCAGCTCTTTGCTCAAATGGTCACCAGCTGCAGGTACAGGTGACCGATGCTAGCCACAAAAACTGAATTAGGTTGCTATTTCTGCCATTACTTGATGTTATTTGAGATGAAAGAGCATGTAAATGATCTAGTCTGTCATGTAGCAACACTTATTCCCTCTGTGACCTAATGATTGACACATGAACGTGATCACAGTCACAGATTGATTTACTTCATTAATAGCATAGCATTCTCTTACTGGATCATTGACCCGGAACTGGGGACACAAATATCGCTTATTCTTCGCGGGATATATTGCATGACCCACCCCAGCAATTCTACATTGGGTAGCCAACCACTGTTTTCCACACCATCATTGAAATTAACACATAGTGGTCTGCTTCCACATCTGGGTGTCAGTCGTGTGTCTCAGCATTACAAAGCTTAGCCCTAGATTCTGACATGGATGTCAGTCGTGTGTCTCAGCATTACAAAGCTTAGCCCTAGATTCTGACATGGATGTCAGTCGTGTGTCTCAGCATTACAAAGCTTAGCCCTAGATTCTGACATGGATGTCAGTCGTGTGTCTCAGCATTACAAAGCTTAGCCCTAGATTCTGACATGGATGTCAGTCGTGTGTCTCAGCATTACAAAGCTTAGCCCTAGATTCTGACATGGATTGAAGCCCTAGATTCTGACATGGATTGAAGCCCTAGATTCTGACATGGATTGAAGTCATGACCTGTAAGAACCTCAAACAATGGTTCTGTTGTGTGTTTTTAATATGGGGGGGGGGGGGGGGGAAAGAATACAAGTTATGTACGGAATTATTAAACATGATTTATTGAAACTTATTATACATTGGTGTGTTGCATGTTTTGTGCTGTGTGTATTCATGTCTTTCACATGTTTGTGCTGTGTGTATTCATGTCTTTCACATGTTTTTGCTGTGTGTATTCATGTCTTTCACATGTTTGTGCTGTGTGTATTCATGTCTTTCACATGTTTGTGCTGTGTATATCACATGTTTGTGATGTTTGTTTGTGATGACAGCTTGGGTTGTTTTGGGTTGTAGCTGAGGGTCATAACAAGCCATGCAGAAAGCCTATGCAAGATAGGTGTGTCACGGAATACCCAAGAGACCAGTGAGGAAAGACGAGAAGTTAGCCCGTGGTTAGTCTCAAACCAGAAGTGGAAGAAGATGGTTGTGTGGAATATAGCGTAAATGATGGGTAAAATAGTTTAGCATTGACTGCTAGGAAAATATCTACCTTGTGAAATGGTGCTGATGCAGATGTGAAAATGAACTACACTAAAGCTGACAACAGTTAACTGAGAACATTCGCGTTAGTCTGTGAAGTAGGTAGCTGTATGTGTTCCTGTATAACAGTGTGATTGATCTGATGCAGATGTGAAGTAGGTAGCTGTATGTGTTCCTGTATAACAGTGTGATTGATCTGATGCAGATGTGAAGTAGGTAGCTGTATGTGTTCCTGTACAACAGTGTGATTGATCTGATGCAGATGTGAAGTAGGTAGCTGTATGTGTTCCTGTACAACAGTTTGATTTATCTGACCTGGTTGTGGAGGACAAGTTGAGACACATGATGCTAACCAAGAACACCCTAGACCAGATGATGCTAACCAAGAACACCCTAGACCAGATGATGCTAACCAAGAACACCCTAGACCAGATGATGCTAACCAAGAACACCCTAGACCACATGATGCTGCTTTAGCTGAAGGCATGGGGTGTACATAAATATAGAGCCTATATACATCGAACAATTGCGGACTGTCTGATCAAGCTTAACTACGTCAACATTACCATCACATGAGGAGGATGAAGCAGTATTTCATAGAAAGAACTGCAGTTCTAGAAACTAGCTGAAATCAAATTAGGATCTCATCAAACCGAAAGTGCAGTGAGAAGTGCAATTAGAAGAAATAGATAATCAAGGAAGAATCTTATTTACCTGTGTGACCTTTAGACAAATTATGCTAGCCTTACATGCAGATGTTTTGCAAGAGATTACTGTAACACGCAGGCCGCCTCACAGAATAAAGGCCGCCTCGAGGAATACAGGCCGCCTCACAGAATACAGGCCGCCTCACAGAATACAGGCCGCCTCACAGAATACAGGCCGCCTCACAGGATGCAGGCCGCCTCACAGAATACAGGCCGCCTCACAGAATACAGGCCGCCTCACAGAATACAGGCCGCCTCACAGAATACAGGCCGCCTCACAGAATACAGGCCGCCTCACAGGATACAGGCCGCCTCACAGGATGCAGGCCGCCTCACAGGATGCAGGCCGCCTCACAGAATACAGGCCGCCTCACAGAATACAGGCCGCCTCACAGAATACAGGCGAGACATTCTGGATCTGAAAACTCTGAGAATTCTTGATTTAGCACAGGCTCAAATCAATTGGTAAACTAAAGTGGCAGTCCTTTTGAGTACAGAAAATTGCACAAGAGATTTATAACAGATATAATACAGTGTTGAGTGAGCGTGCAAACAGAACATGAGATGGATTATAACAGATATAATACAGTGTTGAGAGAGCGTGCAAACAGAACATGAGATGGATTATAACAGATATAATACAGTGTTGAGAGAGCGTGCAAACAGAACATGAGATGGATTATAACAGATATATACAATGCTGAGAGAGTGTGCAGACGAACATGAGATGGATTATAACAGATATAATACAATGTTGAGAGAGCGTGCAAACGAACATGAGATGTATTATAACAGATATAATACAATGTTGAGAGAGCGTGCAGACAGGACATGAGATGGATTATAACATATATAATACAATGCTGAGAGAGCGTGCAGACAGGACATGAGATGGATTCATTCATTCATTCAGTAGCATGTCCCTCGCGGAACCTCGCTGCCATAACAACCCTCCGGAAAACCTTCCTATCATGAGCAAGATGTCCTGCGTCTGATACACCCATCTGGAGATCATCTGCCACATCCTGCACCCATCTTCTCCTTGGCCTTCCTCTTCCTCTCTTCCCAGGCATATACCCCTCCATTATTGTTCTCTTTAGACTTCCATGACGTTTCAAGTGACCAAAATATTTCAATTTTCTTTGTTTTATTGTCTTTACTAGCCAACCCTCTTCAATATTCAGCTCTTGAAGTATGGATGCATTTGTTCTTTTCTTTACCCAAGATATTCTTAGAACTTGTCTGTAACATTTATATTCAAATGCATTTATGCGCTGTTCCGCTCCTTTAGTAAGTGTCCAGGTCTCACAGGCGTATGTTGCAATTGAGATGGATTATAACAGATATAATACAATGTTGAGAGAGCGTGCAGATGAACATGAGATGGATTATAACAGATATAATACAATGTTGAGAGAGCGTGCAGACGAACATGAGATGGATTATAACAGATATAATACAATGCTGAGAGAGCGTGCAAACAGAACATGAGATGGATTATAACAGATATAATACAGTGTTGAGAGAGCGTGCAAACAGAACATGAGATGGATTATAACAGATATAATACAGTGTTGAGAGAGCGTGCAAACAGAACATGAGATGGATTATAACAGATATAATACAGTGTTGAGAGAGCGTGCAAACGAACATAAGATGGATTATAACAGATATAATACAATGCTGAGAGAGTGTGCAGACGAACATGAGATGGATTATAACAGATATAATACAATGTTGAGAGAGCGTGCAAACAGAACATGAGATGGATTATAACAGATATAATACAATGTTGAGAGAGCGTGCAAACAGAACATGAGATGGATTATAACAGATATAATACAGTGTTGAGAGAGCGTGCAAACGAACATGAGATGGATTATAACAGATATAATACAATGCTGAGAGAGTGTGCAGACGAACATGAGATGGATTATAACAGATATAATACAATGTTGAGAGAGCGTGCAAACGAACATGAGATGGATTATAACAGATATAATACAATGTTGAGAGAGCGTGCAGACAGGACATGAGATGGATTATAACAGATATAATACAATGCTGAGAGAGCGTGCAGACAGGACATGAGATGGATTATAACAGATATAATACAATGTTGAGAGAGCGTGCAGACGAACATGAGATGGATTATAACAGATATAATACAATGTTGAGAGAGCGTGCAGATGAACATGAGATGGATTATAACAGATATAATACAATGTTGAGAGAGCGTGCATACGAACATGAGATGGATTATAACAGATATAATACAATGCTGAGAGAGCATGCAGATGAACATGAGATGGATTATAACAGATATAATACAATGTTGAGAGAGCATGCAAACAGGACATGAGATGGATTATAACAGATATAATACAATGCTGTCATCTGCAAGACGACTGCCTGGAGTAGCTACCTGCGTGAGGTATGCTCCCATAAACCCATCGTAAACTCAGCAATTAATTCAAGATAATGCTGGCTCAGAGGATTTGATCATTTACACAGACGTTTCAGTGTCGAGAGGCAAGTGCTTCGTTGTTTTTTTTAGCAAAAGTATTTGGTGCAGGAGAGCATATGATATCACATCATCCAGCTTAAGAATGGAGGTGAAGGCGGTCACTGCAGCTTTCCACTGGCTAGATAACACGTCACACACACACACATCTTGATTATAACTGACTCAGAAAGCAGGCTGAAGAATATCAGGACAAGCATGCTTCGTGCAGAGTGGCACGCTTTTCTGCGAAGGATACGAATGAGTTTGTCTGGATTTTTTATCCAGGACACGCCGATGTGTTGGGAAATGAAGATGGGGACGAAGCGTTTATAAGAATGCCCCGAGTGCTGTGATGTCGGTTCTTGAATCAAATCAACTGAACTCTAGATCATCATGATTCTTTTAGTGATCGGGGGACCCGGTACTCGTCATCGACGAGAGTGTGTTTGTCAGACGCACGTATCAGCTGGGTCCAGTCTTGCCGCAGCAGTGGGATTTAGGTGGCATCTGTCATCTGTCTTATAGTGCTCACCTGTCTATAACCTCTCACATGTCTTTTATCTGTCACATGTCTTATTTCTGTGTAATGTCTTATACCTGTCACGTCTTATTTCTCTCTCCTGCCTTATCGTTCGTTTGTTCATCACGAGTGCTGAAGAGCACTTTTCATCCAAAGTAGTAATAATCAATGATTATGAGTATGAAGGTGGCTGATTAGTCCAATATGAGCCTGGAAAGTTCTCGAGCAGTCTGGAATTTTTGTACAATGCTAATAAACTTCTGAGGCTAGTCAAAAATAGCCATGATTTTCCACAGTCCTCTACTGACTGTATCAGAGGCCTTTGTGAGGTCGATGAAGGTAGAATAGAGGTCGCAGTTTTGTTCTTGACACTATTCCTGGAGCTGGCCAGCAGCAAAGATCCTATGAATGGTCCCTCGCTCTTTACGGAAGCCAGACTGGCTCCCAGGCAGGAGGTCTTGATCAAGATGCACCCTAAGACGGTTGAGGAGAATTCTAGCCAGGATTTTACCAGAAAAAGACAAAAGAGAGATTCCACGGTGATTGTCACATACCTGGCGGTTTCCTTTACGTGTATATAAGTGTGTGATTGTTGCATCTTTAAGTCTTGTGGAAGTATTTCATGCTGCCACATAAGGTGGAATATTTGGTATTATTTCTCAGTGAGGACATTATCATCTACTTTGCGGGTATCGCATCAAGACCAGGAGCCTTACCACCAGACATCTGATTGATGGCTTTATTGGTCTCCTTAACAGTTGGTGTTTCATCTGCGGCTGCATTCATAGGGACCTGGGGCAAGCTGTTTATAGCTTCTTCGTTGACAATCTGTTTTTTTTTTTTAACCTGTTTTATATCTGTCACATGTCTTATTCCTCTCACCTGTCTTATACCCCTCGCCTGTCAACTATTTTATACCTCTCACATGTCTTATACCTCTCACCTGTCTTATACCCCTCGCCTGTCAACTATTTTATACCTCTCACATGTCTTATACCTCTCACCTGTCTTATACCCCTCGCCTGTCAACTATTTTATACCTCTCACATGTCTTATACCTCTCACCTGTCTTATACCACTCACCGATCATATACCTCTCACATGTCTTATATCTCTCACCTGTCTTATACCTCTCGTCTGTTTTATACCACTCACCGATCATATACCTCTCACATGTCTTATATCTCTCACCTGTCTTATACCTCTCACCTGTCTTATACCCCTCACCTGTCTTATACCCCTCAACTGTCTTATACCTCTCAACTGTTTTATACCACTCACCGATCATATACCTCTCACATGTCTTATATCTCTCACCTGTCTTATACCTCTCACCTGTCTTATACCTCTCACCTGTATTATACCCCTCACATGTCTTATACCCCTCACATGTCTTATACCTCTCACCTGTCTTATATCTCTCACCTGTCTTATACCCCTCACATGTCTTATACCTCTCACCTGATATCTCTCACCTGTCTCATACCTCACCTGTCTTATACCTCTCACCTGTCTTATACCCCTCACCTGTCTTATACCTCTCACATGAGGTAGACATCAACTCGCCAGAAACACACAGACCAATGTAAGGTACACATCAAGTCAGAGGTCCAAACATGCCACACTAAAACCTATACTGGCAACCAATGTAAGGTACACATCAAGTCAGAGGTCCAAACATGCCACACTAAAACCTATACTGGCAACCAATGTAAGGTACACATCAAGTCAGAGGTCCAAACATGCCACACTAAAACCTATACTGGCAACCAATGTAAGGTACACATCAAGTCAGAGGTCCAAACATGCCACACTAAAACCTATACTGGCAACCAATGTAAGGTACACATCAAGTCAGAGGTCCAAACATGCCACACTAAAACCTATACTGGCAACCAATGTAAGGTACACATCAAGTCAGAGGTCCAAACATGCCACACTAAAACCTATACTGGCAACCAATGTAAGGTACACATCAAGTCAGAGGTCCAAACATGCCACACTAAAACCTATTTCTGGCAACCAATGTAAGGTACACATCAAGTCAGAGGTCCAAACATGCCACACTAAAACCTATACTGGCAACCAATGTAAGGTACACATCAAGTCAGAGGTCCAAACATGCCACACTAAAACCTATACTGGCAACCAATGTAAGGTAGACATCAAGTCAGAGGTCCAAACATGCCACACTAAAACCTATACTGGCAACCAATGTAAGGTACACATCAAGTCAGAGGTCCAAACATGCCACACTAAAACCTATACTGGCAACCAATGTAAGGTACACATCAAGTCAGAGGTCCAAACATGCCACACTAAAACCTATACTGGCAACCAATGTAAGGTACACATCAAGTCAGAGGTCCAAACATGCCACACTAAAACCTATACTGGCAACCAATGTAAGGTACACATCAAGTCAGAGGTCCAAACATGCCACACTAAAACCTATACTGGCAACCAATGTAACAGCCAGATTCACCTGAGCTACAAAGATAGTCACCCATGACCAGCCACGTGTAATCAACTTCACACTTCAGTGACAACCCATTTCGGCAACATCAAACGAACTGCGATACCCCGATGGCTGTTTTTGACAAGTTAGCCTTTGTTCCGCTGTGATTGTTTGCGTGGCCAGTAATTGACTTGTAGCAGTCTTTTGCATTGTGGAAGTAATCATTCTAAAATTCCCTACCCTAAAAATGCTGTCGACAAGGTGAGGTCACGCCAGGCACTGCAGCCGATAGTTCTCTTAAGGCGGAAAATGCAATCGTACCAACATGTAGTCGTATCTAACAGCCGCTCACAAACAATATTACAGTGCGCAGTAGAGGTTAAGAGGAGAAGAGGCAGACCAAGACAGAACTGGATACAAACTTGACTGACAGGACAGGCCTGAGTCAGGCAAACGTAAAGTCCCTCGCATCTGACCGTCAAAGACAGAGGAAGCTGATCAGAGAGTCAACAACAGTTAGTGACCTAACAAGACACTGTGTTAGGGGGATTATTGTCATGATGAACATATGCTAATTAGTCAGTCGTAAAAGCAACAACAACCACAGTAAGTGTCCAGGGAATGACCAGTAACCACAGTGAGTGTCCAGGGAATGACCAGTAACCACAATGTAATTACAATTAACAAGCACTCAATGCAGTGGGTTCTTCAGATCCACTTGAGACCAGGTATGAGACATGCGAGAGGTACAAGACATGTGAGATTTACAAGACAGGTGAGAGGTACAAGACATGTGAGAGGTACAAGACATGTGAGAGGTATAAGACATGTGAGAGGTACACGACATGTGAGAGGTACAAGACATGTGAGAGGTACAAGACATGTGAGAGGTACAAGACATGTGAGAGGTACAAGACAAGTGAGAGGTACAAGACATATGAGAGGTACAAGACATGTGAGAGATATGAGACATGTGAGAGGTACAAGACATGTGAGAGGTACAAGACATGCGAGAGATATAAGACATGCGAGAGATATGAGACATGTGAGAGATATGAGACATGTGAGAGATATGAGACATGTGAGAGATATAAGACATGTGAGAGGTACAAGACATGTGAGAGATATGAGACATGTGAGAGATATGAGACATGTGAGAGATATGAGACATGTGAGAGATATGAGACATGTGAGAGATATGAGACATGTGAGAGATATAAGACATGTGAGAGGTATGAGACATGTGAGAGGTACAAGACATGTGAGAGATATGAGACATGTGAGAGATGTGTGAGAGATATGAGACATGTGAGAGATATGAGACATGTGAGAGATATGAGACATGTGAGAGATATAAGACATGTGAGAGATATGAGACATGTGAGATGTATGAGACATGTGAGAGGTATGAGACATGTGAGAGGTATGAGACATGAGAGAGAGACATGTGAGAACACATGTGAGAGGTATGAGACATGTGAGAGATATGAGACATGTGAGAGATATGAGACATGTGAGAGATATGAGACATGTGAGAGATATGAGACATGTGAGAGATATGAGACATGTGAGAGGTATGAGACATGTGAGAGATATGAGACATGTGAGAGATATGAGACATGTGAGAGATATGAGACATGTGAGAGATATGAGACATGTGAGAGATATGAGACATGTGAGAGATATGAGACATGTGAGAGATATGAGACATGTGAGAGATATGAGACATGTGAGAGATATGAGACATGTGAGCGATATAAGACATGTGAGAGATATGAGACATGTGAGAGATATGAGACATGTGAGGGATAAAAGACATGTGAGGGATATAAGACATGTGAGAGATATAAGACATGTGAGAGATATAAGACATGTGAGAGATATGAGACATGTGAGAGATATGAGACATGTGAGAGATATGAGACATGTGAGAGATATGAGACATGTGAGAGATATGAGACATGTGAGAGATATAAGACATGTGAGAGGTACAAGACATGTGAGAGATATGAGACATGTAAGAGAGATAAGACATGTAAGAGAGATAAGACATGTGAGAGATATATAAGAAGGTGAGAGAGATGAGACATGTAAGAGAGATAAGACATGTGAGAGATATGAGACATGTGAGAGGTACAAGACATGCGAGAGATATGAGACATGTAAGAGAGATAAGACATGTGAGAGATATGAGACATGTGAGAGGTACAAGACATGTGAGAGATATGAGACATGTAAGAGATATATGAGACACTGTGAGAGAGATATAAGAATGGTGAGAGGTATGAGACATGTGAGCAGTACAAGACATGTGAGAGATATGAGACATGTGAGATGTATGAGACATGTACAAGAGCAGTATAAGAATGTGAGAGGTATGAGACATGTGAGAGATATAAGACATGTGAGAGGTATGAGACATGAGACATGAGAGGTATAAGACATGTGAGAGGTATGAGACATGTATGAGAATGGTGAGAGAGTATGAGACAGGTGAGAGTATGAGACATGTGAGCAGAGATAAGACATGTGAGAGGTATGAGACATGTGAGAGTATAAGACATGTGAGAGGTATGAGACATGTGAGCAGTACAAGAAGGTGAGAGATATGAGACATGTGAGCAGATATAAGAAAGGTGAGAGGTATGAGACATGTGAGCAGTAAAGAAGATATGAGACATGTGAGAGTATGAGACATGTGAGAGTATAAGACATGTGAGCAGTGAGAGATATGAGAGATATGTGACATGTGAGGGGTATAGAAGACATGTGAGAGATATGAGACATGTGAGGGGTACAAGACATGTGAGAGATATGAGACATGTGAGAGGTACAAGACATGTGAGAGATATGAGACATGTGAGAGGTACAAGACATGTGAGAGGTATGAGACATGTGAGAGGTACAAGAGAGTATAGAAGGTGAGAGGTATGAGAGAGCAGGTATGAGACTGTGAGAGGTATGAGACATGTGAGAGATATGACAGGTGAGAGGTATGAGACATGTGAGAGAGTATAAGACATGTGAGAGGTATGAGACATGTGAGCAGTATAAGACATGTGAGAGGTATGAGACATGTGAGCAGTATAAGACAGGTGAGAGATATAAGACATGTGAGAGATATGAGACATGTGAGAGATATGAGACATGTGAGAGGTATGAGACATGTGAGAGATATAAGACATGTGAGAGGTATGAGACATGTGAGAGGTACAAGACATGTGAGAGGTATGAGACATGTGAGAGATATAAGACATGTGAGAGATATGAGACATGTGAGAGATATAAGAATGTGAGAGGTATGAGACATGTGAGAGTATATGAAGGTGAGAGGTGATGAGAGATGTATGAGACATGTGAGCAGTATAAGAAGGTGAGAGGTATGAGACATGTGAGCAGATATAAGAAGGTGAGAGGTATAGAGCAGTATAAGAGACATGTGAGAGGTATAAGACATGTGAGCAGTATATGAAGGTGAGAGAGAGTATGAGACATGTGAGCAGTATAAGAAGGTGAGAGGTATGAGACATGTGAGCAGTATAAGAAGGTGAGAGGTATGAGACATGCGAGCAGTATAAGAAGGTGAGAGGTATGAGACTTGAGATGTATGAGACGTGTGAGCAGTATAAGAAGGTGAGATGTATGAGACTTGTGAGCAGTATAAGAAGGTGAGAGGTATGAGACATGTGAGCAGTATAAGAAGGTGAGAGGTATGAGACTTGTGAGCAGTATAAGAAGGTGAGATGTATGAGACATGTGAGCAGTATAAGAAGGTGAGAGGTATGAGACTTGTGAGCAGTATAAGAAGGTGAGAGGTATAAGACGTGAGCAGTATAAGAAGGTGAGAGGTATGAGACATGTGAGCAGTAAAAGAAGGTGAGAGGTATGAGACATGTGAGCAGTATAAGAAGGTGAGAGGTATGAGACATGTGAGCAGTATAAGAAGGTGAGAGGTATGAGACATGTGAGCAGTATAAGAAGGTGAGAGGTATGAGACTTGAGATGTATGAGACATGCGAGCAGTATAAGAAGGTGAGAGGTATGAGACTTGTGAGCAGTAAAAGAAGGTGAGATGTATGAGACATATGAGCAGTAAAAGAAGGTGAGAGGTATGAGACATGTGAGCAGTATAACTGAGCAGAAGGTGAGATGTATGAGACATGTGAGCAGTATAAGAAGGTGAGAGGTATGAGACTTGTGAGCAGTATAAGAAGGTGAGAGGTATAAGACGTGAGCAGTATAAGAAGGTGAGAGGTATGAGACATGTGAGCAGTAAAAGAAGGTGAGAGGTATGAGACATGTGAGCAGTAAAAGAAGGTGAGAGTTATGAGACATGTGAGCAGTATAGGAAGGTGAGAGGTATGAGACATGTGAGCAGTATAAGAGGTGAGAGGTATGAGACATGTGATCAGTATAAGAAGGTGAGAGGTATGAGACATGTGAGCAGTATAAGAAGGTGAGAGGTATGAGACATGTAAGCAGTAAAAGAAGGTGAAAGGTATGAGACATGTGAGCAGTATAAGAAGGTGAGAGGTATGAGACATGTGAGCAGTAAAAGAAGGTGAGAGGTATGAGACATGTGAGCAGTATAAGAAGGTGAGAGGTATGAGACATGTGAGCAGTATAAGAAGGTGAGAGGTATGAGACATGTGAGCAGTAAAAGAAGGTGAGATGTATGAGACATGTGAGCAGTATAAGAAGGTGAGAGGTATGAGACATGTGAGCAGTATAAGAAGGTGAGAGTTATGAGACATGTGAGCAGTATAAGAAGGTGAGAGGTATGAGACATGTGAGCAGTAAAAGAAGGTGAGAGGTATGAGACTTGAGATGTATGAGAAATGCGAGCAGTATAAGGTGAGAGGTATGAGACATGTGAGCAGTAAAAGAAGGTGAGAGGTATGAGACATGTGAGCAGTATAAGAAGGTGAGAGGTATGAGACATGTGAGCAGTATAAGAAGGTGAGAGGTATGAGACATGCGAGCAGTATAAGAAGGTGAGAGGTATGAGACATGTGAGCAGTATAAGAAGGTGAGAGGTATGAGACTTGAGATGTATGAGACATGCGAGCAGTATAAGAAGGTGAGAGGTATGAGACTTGTGAGCAGTAAAAGAAGGTGAGATGTATGAGACATATGAGCAGTAAAAGAAGGTGAGAGGTATGAGACTTGTGAGCAGTATAAGAAGGTGAGATGTATGAGACATGTGAGCAGTATAAGAAGGTGAGAGGTATGAGACTTGTGAGCAGTATAAGAAGGTGAGAGGTATAAGACGTGAGCAGTATAAGAAGGTGAGAGGTATGAGACATGTGAGCAGTATAAGAAGGTGAGAGGTATGAGACATGTGAGCAGTAAAAGAAGATGAGAGGTATGAGACATGTGAGCAGTATAGGAAGGTGAGAGGTATGAGACATGTGAGCAGTATAAGAGGTGAGAGGTATGAGACATGTGATCAGTATAAGAAGGTGAGAGGTATGAGACATGTGAGCAGTATAAGAAGGTGAGAGGTATGAGACATGTAAGCAGTAAAAGAAGGTGAAAGGTATGAGACATGTGAGCAGTATAAGAAGGTGAGAGGTATGAGACATGTGAGCAGTAAAAGAAGGTGAGAGGTATGAGACATGTGAGCAGTATAAGAAGGTGAGAGGTATGAGACATGTGAGCAGTATAAGAAGGTGAGAGGTATGAGACATGTGAGCAGTAAAAGAAGGTGAGATGTATGAGACATGTGAGCAGTATAAGAAGGTGAGAGGTATGAGACATGTGAGCAGTATAAGAAGGTGAGAGTTATGAGACATGTGAGCAGTATAAGAAGGTGAGAGGTATGAGACATGTGAGCAGTAAAAGAAGGTGAGAGGTATGAGACTTGAGATGTATGAGAAATGCGAGCAGTATAAGGTGAGAGGTATGAGACATGTGAGCAGTAAAAGAAGGTGAGAGGTATGAGACATGTGAGCAGTATAAGAAGGTGAGAGGTATGAGACATGTGAGCAGTATAAGAAGGTGAGAGGTATGAGACATGCGAGCAGTATAAGAAGGTGAGAGGTATGAGACTTGAGAGTTATGAGACATGCGAGCGGTAAAAGAAGGTGGGAGGTATGAGACATGTGAGAGGTTTGAGACGAGAGATATGAGACATGAGAGCGGTATAAGAAGGTGAGATGTACGAGACAGCTATGGTGATGTAATTGTGTCATAGATTATCACTCGTGTCCGCATTGTTCTGGGTAGGCCTGTTTACTTTTTTGTATGTGACTAGGTCTGTCTACCTGCCTGCCATGTCAAGATTTGTCTTCCTGGCTAGTTCAGACTTTATCTGTCTAATTGTTTGGTTGTGATCATGTTTGAAATTGTGTAAGAATTGATGTGTAATTTTCTGAAATAATGTAGAAACTAGAGACCGAAGCATGAAGAAGTACTTCCACCGCCCACCATTTACTTCCCATCTCCCCCCTCCCCCCGACACACATACACCCAGGTGAGATGATTGCTGTAGGTAGATTTCGCCAACTTTCTTGCCAATGTCCGTCTGCGAGGCTGGTCTGTCTCCACCTAATGTTTCCCATGACGTGTTTCCTGCGACAGGTTATGTACCTGTCAGCCCACAGGTAAGTCCTGGCGTGAGGCTGTCGCTGGGATACGCTGTTCTCTCTTCACTTGTAGGAATTCACTTACACCATATGTGTAAGACATTGCAAGGACAGTGTCGCCGACTTGCATAAAAACGCTACTGGAGTATCACTAGGATAGCAATGTCACTGAACTATCTACATAATCTGCCACAGCGGTAACAATGGTAAGTAATTGTCAACGTATATGTACTTATGATAACAATAGCTCTAGCTCATCTACAAAATCATTTACCTGGACAATAGTGGTACTTTAATGGTAACGGTACTATTCACTGGGACAATAGTGGCACTTTAATGTCCACAGTACTTGTTACCTGTACAATAGTGGTACTTTAATGTCTACAGTACTTGTTACCTGTACAATAGTGGTACTTAAATTTCTTTAGCACTAGTTGCAGTGACAATAGTGGCACTTTAATGCCTACGGTACTAGTTATCGGGACAATAGTGGCACTTGAATGCCTACGGTACTACTGAGACAAAATTGGTACTTTAAAGTCAACGGTACTAGTTTCTGGGACAATAGTGGCACTTCAACATCTACAGTACTAGCTACTAGGACAATAGTAGTATTGTAATGTCAACAGCACCAATGGTTAGGATAATAACGGACACTTCCTTCCTGAAGAATCGGACGACACAATAATGAAAGCGGCAGCAATTAACACATGACATTTATACTTATCATAATCGTAGTTACAGCTTCGGTGGCAATAACGTATATGAATATACAAAAGTAGTTGAAATAGCAGTAGTAATTGTAGCTACCGCAGTAATAGTGGCACTAGTAGTAGCAGCAGTAATAGTGGCACTAGTAGTTGCAGCAGCAATAGAGGCGCTAGTATATGAGAAAGAGGGAAAACAAAACATGTTGTGACCACGTTGTGCAGCAGCAGCAGTAATAGTATAAGTTGTATAGTGGTCACAGCAAAAGTAATATTTTTAGTCGTAGCAGCAACAGTAGTAGATGCAGCAGCAGTAGTAGTAAAAACTGTTGTAGTAGTAGTTATTGTTGTTGTAGTAACAGCAAGAGTAGTAGTTGTAGTTGTAGTAAATGTCATTCTTGTTGTTCATATTGTTGTCAAGTCATTGATTTACTGTCGGAGCAAAGATATGAGTAGTACTGTTTGTCGGTGAAGTAATAGTAGTGATAACAGCCTTCATCATGCATCAGGAGTAGTAAATAGTTGTTGGTGTAGTAATAGTTGTTGGTGTAGTCATAGTTGTTGGTGTAGTAATAGTTGTTGGTGTAGTAATAGTTGTTGGTGTAGTAATAGTTATTGGTGTAGTAGTAGTTGTTGGTGTAGTAATAGTTGTTGGTGTAGTAATAGTTGTTGGTGTAGTCATAGTTGTTGGTGTAGTAATAGTTGTTGGTGTAGTAATAGTTGTTGGTGTAGTAATAGTTGTTGGTGTAGTAATAGTTGTTGGTGTAGTCATAGTTGTTGGTGTAGTAGTAGTTGTTGGTGTAGTAATAGTTGTTAGTGTAGTAATAGTTGTTGGTGTAGTAATAGTTGTTGGTGTAGTAATAGTTGTTGGTGTAGTAATAGTTGTTGGTGTAGTAATAGTTGTTGGTGTAGTAATAGTTGTTGGTGTAGTAATAGTTGTTGGTGTAGTCATAGTTGTTGGTGTAGTAGTAGTTGTTGGTGTAGTAGTAGTTGTTGGTGTAGTCATAGTTGTTGGTGTAGTAATAGTTGTTGTAGTAGTAGTAGTAGTTGTAGTAGTTAGTTGTTGTAGTAATAGTTGTTGGTGTTAGTAGTAGTAAGAGTTGTTGGTGTAGTAGTAGTTGTTGTAGTGTAGTAATAGTTGTTGGTGTAGTAATAGTTGTTGTTGTGTAGTAGTAGTAGTGGTGGTGTAGTAGTAGTAGTAGTTGTTGTAGTAGTAGTAGTTGTTGTAGTAATAGTAGTAGTGTAGTAGTAGTTGTTGTAGTAGTAGTAGTTGTTGGTGTTGTAGTAGTTGTTTAGTAATAGTAGTAGTAGTAGTAGTTGTTGTAGTAGTAGTTGTTGGTAGTAGTAGTTGTTGTAGTAGTAATAGTTGTTGGTGTAGTAGTAGTTGTTGGTGTAGTAATAGTTGTTGTAGTGTAGTAGTAGTTGTTGGTGTAGTAGTAGTTGTTGGTTGTAGTAGTAGTAGTTGGTTGGTGTAGTAGTAGTTGTTGGTGTAGTAGTAGTAGTTGTTGGTGTAGTAGTAGTTGTTGGTGTAGTAGTAGTTGTTGTAGTAGTAGTAGTAGTAGTTGTTGGTGTAGTGATAGTTGTTGGTGTAGTAGTAGTAGTTTTGTGTAGTAGTAGTTGTTGTAGTAGTCATAGTTTGTTGTAATAGTAATAGTTGTAGTAGTAGTAGTAGTTGTTGGTGTAGTAGTATAGTTGTTGGTAGTAGTAGTTGTTGTTGGTGTAGTCATAGTTGTTGTGTAGTAGTAGTTGTTGGTGTAGTAGTAGTAGTTGTTCTTGTAGTAGTAGTTGTTGTGTGTAGTAGTAGTTGTTGGTGTAGTCAGTAGTTGTTGGTAGTATAGTAGTTGTTGGTGTAGTCATAGTTTGTTGGTAGTAGTAGTAGTTGTAGTAGTAGTAGTAGTTGTTGTTAGTGTAGTAGTAGTAGTAGTTGTTGTAGTAATAGTTGTTGTAGTAGTAGTAGTTGTTGGTGTAGTCATAGTTGTTGGTAGTAGTAATAGTTGTTGGTTAGTAGTCATAGTTGTTGTAGTAGTCATAGTTGTTGGTGTAGTAATAGTTGTTGTAGTAGTAGTAGTTGTTGTTGTTGTAGTAGTAGTTGTTGTTAGTAGTAATAGTTGTTGTTGTAGTCATAGTTGTTGGTGTAGTAGTAGTTGTTGTTGTAGTAGTAATAGTTGTTGTTGTAGTAGTAGTTTGTTGGTGTAGTAATAGTTGTTGGTGTAGTAATAGTAGTGTTAGTTGTAGTAGTAGTAGTTGTTAGTGTAGTAGTTAGTGTTGGTGTAGTCATAGTTGTTGGTGTAGTAATAGTTGTTGGTGTAGTAATAGTTGTTGGTGTAGTAGTAGTAGTTGTAGTAGTAGTAGTAGTAGTTGTTGTAGTAGTTAGTTGTTGTTGGTAGTAGTAATAGTTGTTGGTTAGTAATAGTTGTTAGTAGTAGTAGTAGTTGTTGTAGTGTAGTAGTAGTTGTTTGGTGTAGTCATAGTAGTAGTGGTGTAGTAGTAGTAGTTGTTGGTGTAGTAATATAGTTGTTGGTGTAGTAGTAGTAGTTTGTTGGTGTAGTAATAGTTGTTGGTTGTAGTAGTAGTTAGTTGGTGTAGTAATAGTTGTTGTGTAGTCATAGTTGTTGGTGTAGTAATAGTTGTTGGTAGTAGTTAGTTGTTGGTGTAGTCATAGTTGTTGGTGTAGTCATAGTTGTTGTTGTAGTAGTAGTTGTTGGTGTAGTCATAGTTGTTGTTGTAGTAGTAGTAGTTGTTGGTGTAGTCACAGTTGTTGGTGTAGTAGTAGTTGTTGGTAGTAGTAGTAGTTGTTGTAGTGTAGTAGTAGTTGTTGGTGTAGTAGTAGTTAGTTTGTTGTTGTAGTAATAGTTAGTTGGTGTAGTAGTAGTTGTTGTTGTATAGTAGTAGTTGTTGGTGTAGTAATAGTTTAGTTGTTAGTAAGTAGTAGTTGTTGTAGTAGTAGTTGGTTGGTTGTTAGTAGTTGTAGTAGTTGTTGTAGTAGTAGTAGTTGTTGGTGTAGTCATAGTTGTTGGTGTAGTAGTAGTAGTTGTTGTGTAGTAGTAGTAGTTGTTGTAGTAGTAGTTAGTTGTTGGTGTAGTAATTAGTTGTTGTAGTAGTAGTTAGTTGTTGTAGTGTAGTAGTAGTTGTTGGTGTAGTAGTAGTTGTTGGTAGTAGTAATAGTTGTTTGTGTAGTAGTAGTAGTTGTTGTAGTAGTAGTAGTAGTGTTGGTGTAGTCATAGTAGTAGTTGTGTAGTTGTTAGTTGTTGGTGTAGTAATAGTTGTTGGTGTAGTAATAGTTGTTGGTGTAGTAGTAGTTGTTGTAGTAGTAGTTATAGTTGTTGGTGTAGTAATAGTTGTTGTGTAGTAGTAGTTGTTGTTGTAGTAGTAGTAGTTGTTAGTTGTTGTAGTAGTAGTTGTATAGTTGTTAGTGTAGTCAGTAGTTGTTAGTGTAGTAGTAGTTGTTGTTGTTAGTAATAGTAGTTGTTAGTGTAGTAGTAGTTGTTGTAGTAGTAGTAGTAGTAGTTGTTGTAGTAGTAGTTAGTTGTTGTTTAGTAGTCATAGTTGTTGGTGTAGTCATAGTTGTTGTTAGTAGTAATAGTTGTTGTTGTAGTAGTAGTTGTTAGTGTAGTAATAGTATTGTAGTAGTAGTAGTTGTTGTAGTAGTAGTAGTAGTTGTTGTAGTAGTAGTAGTTGTTGGTTGTAGTAATAGTTGTTGTAGTAGTAGTAGTTGTTGTTGTTGTAGTAGTAGTTGTTGTTGTAGTAGTAGTTGTTGTTGTAGTAGTAGTTGTTGTAGTAGTAGTAGTTGTTGTAGTAGTAGTAGTTAGTTGTAGTAGTAGTAGTAGTTAGTTGGTGTAGTAGTAGTAGTTTGTTGTTGTAGTAGTAATAGTTGTTTGGTGTAGTAATAGTTTGTTGTGTAGTCAGTAGTTGTTGGTGTAGTAATAGTTGTTGGTGTAGTAGTAGTTGTTGGTGTAGTAATAGTTGTTGGTGTAGTAGTAGTTGTTGTTGTAGTAGTAATAGTTGTTGTTAGTAGTAGTAGTAGTTGGTGTAGTCATAGTTGTTGATGTAGTAATAGTTGTTGGTGTAGTAGTAGTAGTTGGTGTAGTTAGTTAGTTGTTGGTGTAGTAATAGTTGTTGTGGTGTAGTCATAGTTGTTGGTGTAGTAATAGTTGTTGTAGTAGTAGTAGTTAGTTGTTGTAGTAGTAGTTTGTTGGTGTAGTAGTAGTTGTTGGTGTAGTAATAGTTGTTAGTGTAGTCATAGTTGTTGGTGTAGTAATAGTTGTTGGTGTAGTCACAGTTGTTGGTGTAGTCATAGTTGTTGGTGTAGTCATAGTTGTTGGTGTAGTCATAGTTGTTGTTGGTGTAGTAGTAGTTGTTGGTGTAGTAATAGTTGTTAGTGTAGTTGGTAGTTTGTTGGTGTAGTAATAGTTGTTGGTGTAGTAGTAGTTGTTGGTGTAGTCATAGTTGTTGGTGTAGTAATAGTTGTTGGTGTAGTAGTAGTTTGTTGTGTAGTAATAGTTAGTTGTTGTGTAGTAGTAGTTTAGTAGTAGTAGTAGTTGTTGTTGGTGTAGTAGTAGTAGTTTTAGTGTGTAGTCATAGTTGTTGTTGTAGTAGTAGTAGTTGGTTGGTGTAGTAGTAGTTGTTGGTGTAGTAGTAGTTGTTGGTGTAGTAGTAGTGTTGGTGTAGTCATAGTTGTTGGTGTAGTAATAGTTGTTGGTGTAGTCATAGTTGTTGGTGTAGTAATAGTTGTTGGTGTAGTAATAGTTGTTGGTGTAGTCATAGTTGTTGGTGTAGTAGTAGTTGTTGGTGTAGTAGTAGTTGTTGGTGTAGTCATAGTTGTTGGTGTAGTAATAGTTGTTGTTTGTAGTCATAGTTGTTTGTTTTGGTGTAGTAATAGATGTTGTGTGTAGTAGTAGTTGTTGGTGTAGTAGTAATAGTTGTTGGTGTAGTAATAGTTGTTGTGTAGTCATAGTTGTTGGTTAGTAGTAGTTGTTGGTGTAGTAATAGTTGTTGGTGTAGTCATAGTTGTTGGTGTAGTAATAGTTGTTGGTGTAGTCATACTTGTTGGTGTAGTAATAGTTGTTGGTGTAGTAATAGTTGTTGGTGTAGTCATAGTTGTTGGTGTAGTAATAGTTGTTGGTGTAGTAATAGTTGTTGGTGTAGTAATAGTTGTTGGTGTAGTCATAGTTGTTGGTGTAGTAATAGTTGTTGGTGTAGTAGTAGTTGTTGGTGTAGTCATAGTTGTTGGTGTAGTAATAGTTGTTGGTGTAGTCATAGTTGTTGGTGTAGTAATAGTTGTTGGTGTAGTAATAGTTGTTGGTGTAGTCATAGTTGTTGGTGTAGTAATAGTTGTTGGTGTAGTCACAGTTGTTGGTGTAGTCATAGTTGTTGGTGTAGTAATAGTTGTTGGTGTAGTCATAGTTGTTGGTGTAGTAATAGTTGTTGGTGTAGTAATAGTTGTTGGTGTAGTAATAGTTGTTGGTGTAGTAATAGTTGTTGGTGAATTAATAGTTGTTGGTGTAGTAATAGTTGTTGGTGTAGTAATAGTTGTTGGTGTAGTCATAGTTGTTGGTGTAGTCACAGTTGTTGGTGTAGTCATAGTTGTTGGTGTAGTCATAGTTGTTGGTGTAGTAATAGTTGTTGGTGTAGTCACAGTTGTTGGTGTAGTAATAGTTGTTGGTGTAGTCATAGTTGTTGGTGTAGTAATAGTTGTTGGTGTAGTCACAGTTGTTGGTGTAGTCATAGTTGTTGGTGTAGTAATAGTTGTTGGTGTAGTCATAGTTGTTGGTGTAGTAATAGTTGTTGGTGTAGTAATAGTTGTTGGTGTAGTCATAGTTGTTGGTGTAGTAGTAGTAGTTGTTGTTAGTGTAGTCATAGTTGTTGGTGTAGTAATAGTTGTTGGTGTAGTCATAGTTGTTGGTGTAGTAATAGTTGTTGGTGTAGTAGTAGTTGTTTAGTGTAGTCATAGTTGTTGGTGTAGTAGTAGTTAGTTGTTGGTGTAGTCATAGTTGTTAGTGTAGTAATAGTTGTTGGTGTAGTAATAGTTGTTGGTGTAGTCATAGTTGTTGGTGTAGTAATAGTTGTTGGTGTAGTCACAGTTGTTGGTGTAGTCATAGTTGTTGGTGTAGTAAGAGTTATTGGTGTAGTCATAGTTGTTGGTGTAGTAATAGTTGTTGGTGTAGTCATAGTTGTTGGTGTAGTCATAGTTGTTGGTGTAGTAATAGTTGTTGGTGTAGTCACAGTTGTTGGTGTAGTAATAGTTGTTGGTGTAGTAATAGTTGTTGGTGTAGTAATAGTTGTTGGTGTAGTAATAGTTGTTGGTGTAGTAATAGTTGTTGGTGTAGTAATAGTTGTTGGTGTAGTAGTAGTTGTTGGTGTAGTCATAGTTGTTGGTGTAGTAATAGTTGTTGGTGTAGTCACAGTTGTTGGTGTAGTCATAGTTGTTGGTGTAGTAATAGTTGTTGGTGTAGTCATAGTTGTTGGTGTAGTAATAGTTGTTGGTGTAGTAATAGTTGTTGGTGTAGTCATAGTTGTTGGTGTAGTAATAGTTGTTGGTGTAGTCATAGTTGTTGGTGTAGTCATAGTTGTTGGTGTAGTAATAGTTGTTGGTGTAGTAATAGTTGTTGGTGTAGTCATAGTTGTTGGTGTAGTAATAGTTGTTGGTGTAGTAATAGTTGTTGGTGTAGTCATAGTTGTTGGTGTAGTAATAGTTGTTGGTGTAGTCACAGTTGTTGGTGTAGTCATAGTTGTTGGTGTAGTAATAGTTGTTGGTGTAGTCATAGTTGTTGGTGTAGTCATAGTTGTTGGTGTAGTAATAGTTGTTGGTGTAGTAGTAGTTGTTGGTGTAGTCATAGTTGTTGGTGTAGCAACAGTTGTTGGTGTAGTAATAGTTGTTGGTGTAGTAATAGTTGTTGGTATAGTCATAGTTGTTGGTGTAGTAATAGTTGTTGGTGTAGTAATAGTTGTTGGTGTAGTCATAGTTGTTGGTGTAGTAATAGTTGTTGGTGTAGTCACAGTTGTTGGTGTAGTCATAGTTGTTGGTGTAGTAATAGTTGTTGGTGTAGTCATAGTTGTTGGTGTAGCAACAGTTGTTGGTGTAGTAATAGCTGTTGGTATAGTCATAGTTGTTGGTGTAGCAACAGTTGTTAGTGTATGCATAGTTGTTGGTGTTGTAATAGCTCTTGGGGTAGTAATAGTTGTTGGTGTATAATAGTTGTTGATATAGTAATAGTTGTTAATGTAGTAATAGTCTATGTGTGTCAGTATGTGGATGTGTCTGTCAATGGATGTTATGTAACTGTCTGTAGGTTTGTGTGTGTGGCTTCGTGTGTATCTGTGTGTGTGTCTCCATGGGTGTGTCTATTTCATAATGTCTGCCTGCTTGTGTCTCTGTGTCGGCGTGTCTGCGTGCGTATGAGTGTCTGCGTGTGTGACTGTATGTGTGTGTTTGTGTATGTGTGTGTTCGTGTATGTGTGAATGTAGCGTATGTACCTGTGTGAGTGTGTGTCTCTGCAGGCGTGTGTCTATGTCTCTATTTGTGTGCCTGTAGCTGTGCGTCTGTCTATGTGGGTTTATGTCTGTATGTGTCTGTGTTTGTATGTGTCTTTTTGTGCAGTTGCGTGTGTGTATGTGTGTGTGTCTGTTTAGCAGTGTGTGTATGTCTGTGTGTGGTTTGTTTGCGTGTGTGTCTTAGAGTGTGTGTTTGTGAGAGTATGTCTGTGTGTGTGTGTTTATGTGTGTGTATGTATGTATGTATGTATGTATGTATGTATGTATGTATGTATGTATGTATGTATGTATGTATGTATGTATGTATGTATGTATGTATGTATGTATGTATGTATGTATGTATGTATGTATGTATGTATGTATGTATGTATGTATGTATGTATGTATGTATGTATGTATGTATGTATGTATGTATGTATGTATGTATGTATGTATGTATGTATGTATGTATGTATGTATGTATGTATGTATGTATGTATGTATGTATGTATGTATGTATGTATGTATGTATGTATGTATGTATGTATGTAAATATGTATGTATGTATGTATGGATGGATGTATGTATGCATACATGTACGCTAGACCCAGTATAGCACTAGACCCAGTATAGCACTAGACACAGTATGCCACTAGACCCAGTATGCCGCTAGACCCAGTATGCCGCTAGACCCAGTATGCCGCTAGACCCAGTATGGCACTAGACCCAGTATGGCACTAGACCCGGTGTGGCACTAGACCCAGTATGGCACTAGACCCAGTATGCCACTAGACCCAGTATGCCACTAGACCCAGTATGGCACTAGACCCAGTAGGCTACTAGACCCAGTATGGCACTAGACCCAGTATGGCACTAGACCCAGTATGGCACTAGACCCAGTATGGCACTAGACCCAGTATGCCGCTAGACCCAGTATGGCACTAGACCCAGTATGGCACTAGACCCAGTATGCCACTAGACCCAGTATGCCACTAGATCCAGTACGCCACTAGATCCAGAATGCCACTAGACACAGTATGGCACTAGATCTAGTTCTACATCAGAGTCGGCTTTGCTTTTATTCCGTCAGAGTCAACGTTTCACTATAATCCCATATTCGAATAGATTCGCATAATCCAGTAAAACCCCTTCATCGGTTAAACCAATATTTACTTAGATTTGAAACGCCATAAGAGCCCCATTTTCAATTTGCAACATTTTCCCCTAAACGGCATACTCTTCTTGACACTAACCTACAAGAATTGATATTCCACTAGTTTACACACAGTCCACCCGACCGCATATTCCAGTACACCCCATAGTTCAATAGATCTCGTCAACTAGACTGTCATACTCTACTATAGCCCATCCGAGACGGATGTGGTGTGTTTCACAATCTACACATGTCGCAGCTACAGCCACAGGTGCTATTTCCATTTCGTGTAGCCCCTGACGCTGTTGTTCCAAGTTAGTGCAATCAATCAAGCAGCTCCAGTCACAGACATGCCTGCTTTTGATGTGTGTGGGCGTGTGACTCATTCACGGATATCCTTGTCACACCATCTGAGTCCACAACATGTTCTCTGCATCAATGTGACTGTTCCTGTTGCAAACACTTTCTCTTGGCTGATACACGCATGTTATAACTGGGCAGTTCTCTCTATCTTGTGACTTGTCATGTCACTGACAGGGTCATACCCTCTCTATCCGGTATCTAGTCTTGTCATAGACCGGACAATTATCTGTTTATCATGTGTCTAGTCTTGTCACAGACCGGAAAATTATCTGTTTATCATGTGTCTAGTCATGTCATAGACCGGACAATTATCTGTTTATCATGTGTCTAGTCATGTCATAGACCGGACAATTATCTGTTTATCATGTGTCTAGTCTTGTCATAGACCGGACAATTATCTGTTTATCATGTGTCTAGTCATGTCATAGACCGGACAATTATCTGTTTATCATGTGTCTAGTCATGTCATAGACCGGACAATTATCTGTTTATCGTGTCTCTAGTCATGTCATAGACCGGACAATTATCTGTTTATCATGTGTCTAGTCATGTCATAGACCAGACAATTATCTGTTTATCATGTGTCTAGTCATGTCATAGACTAGACAATTATCTGTTTATCATGTGTCTAGTCATGTCATAGACCGGACAATTATCTGTTTATCATGTGTCTAGTCTTGTCATAGACCGGACAATTATCTGTTTATCATGTGTCTAGTCATGTCATAGACCGGACAATTATCTGTTTATCATGTGTCTAGTCATGTCATAGACCGGACAATTATCTGTTTATCATGTGTCTAGTCATGTCATAGACCGGACAATTATCTGTTTATCATGTGTCTAGTCATGTCATAGACTAGACAATTATCTGTTTATCATGTGTCTAGTCATGTCATAGACCGGACAATTATCTGTTTATCATGTGTCTAGTCATGTCATAGACCGGAAAATTATCTGTTTATCATGTGTCTAGTCATGTCATAGACCGGACAATTATCTGTTTATCATGTGTCTAGTCATGTCACAGACCGGACAATTATCTGTTTATCATGTGTCTAGTCATGTCATAGACCGGACAATTATCTGTTTATCATGTGTCTAGTCATGTCACAGACTAGACCACATTCTCTATGTCCGTAGCACAGTTTGTATTTGAGGTTGATGTTGCTCTGAAAGTGTAGGTGGTTTAGCAACATTCGCCTAAGAGAATTGGGAGGGGGGAGGGGGGAGAAAGGGGGGGGGGGAGGTTGGGTGCTCAGTCGTCACATACCAGACATGAAGTCAGACAGGCAGAGAAGAGGAGAGAGGAATAGATGAGAAAGAGAGGGGGAGAGGCAGAGAGATTATTAAGAGAGAGAGAGGGGGAGAGGGAGAGAGATTAATGAGAGAGAATGAGGGGGAGAGGGAGAGAGATTAATCAGAGAGAGAGGGGGGAGAGGGAGGGAGAGAGATTAATGAGAGAGAATGAGGGGGAGAGGGAGAGAGATTAATGAGAGAGAGAGAGGGGGGGAGGGAGGGAGAGAGATTAATGAGAGAGAGGGGAGAGGGAGGGAAGGAGAGAGATTAATGAGAGAGAGGGAGGGAGAGAGATTATATAAAGAGAGAGAGGGAGGGAGAGAGATTATTGAGAGAGTGAGGGGAGAGAGGGAGGGAGAGTGATTATTGAGAGAGAGAGAGAGGAGAGAGAGGGAGGGAGAGTGAGAGATGCTTCTGATTTTATCGTTGTTTTAATTTTTATGGTATCCCTGAAAGATGATGGACAATCGGCGACTGAGACGGCATGACACCTGGGACTTTGATGACCCCCGCGTCGATGAAGCCAGTAAGAGGATGGACTTCACCGAACCCTCACTTTCATCTGTGTACAGAGAAAACAACTACTCTGACCTGCACTGGTCACCACCGGTAAAGTCTACGCCGGTCACCCGGTGGCCTCACCGGCAAGATGTGCGTTTTACCTGGCTAGGCCACCAACAGTCTGCAGGCGCACATCCCATAGTAGGGCAGCGACAACTAAGTGAAAGCCCTGCCGTTTTCCCACGCAGATTGTCTGAATACCCCACGGTTGGAAAACAGGGACGGTATGGTAGTCGTTCCGTAATCCATCGACATGATACTGAGTGTCCCAAATCCAATCTACGGCAGCTATATGAACAGCCTACCAATTGGCAACGACAACTATATGAAACTCTAACCGATAAACAACGACAACTACATGAAAATCCTACCAAAAAACAACGACAAATATATGAAAATCCTACAAATAAACAACAACTATATAAAGATCCTACCAATAAGCAACGACAACTATATGAAAATCCTACAAATAAACAACGACAACTATATAAAGATCCTACCAATAAACAACGACAACTATATGAAGATCCTACCAATAAACAACGACAACTATATGAAGATCCTACCAATAAACAACGACAACTATATGAAGATCCTACCAATAAACAACGACAACTATATGAAGATCCTACCAATAAACAACGACAACTATATGAAGATCCTACCAATAAACAACGACAAATATATGAAAATCCTACCAATAAACAACGACAACTATATGAAGATCCTACCAATAAACAACGACAACTATATGAAGATCCTACCAATAAACAACGACAAATATATGAAAATCCTACCAATAAACAACGACAACTATATGAAGATCCTACCAATAAACAACGACAACTATATAAAGATCCTACCAATAAACAACGACAACTATATGAAGATCCTACCAATAAACAACGACAACTATACGTAAGCCTCAAAGCTAACAGAGAACATCCGTACTCATATGAACAGGCTACGGTCAAGCCAAGGCAACCATTTAAAAGTCCAACATCAAATCAACAAAAGCTATGCGAAAATCACTTCAGCAAACACTGGATGTTACATCAAAGTTCTTCACTGAGGCAACACAACAATCCGACAGTTGGCCCAAACAGGCTCAATCAAATTCCTATAAGTACGCATGAACAACGACATGAACGCCCTACAGTTAGCCAGCAGAAACCATATCCGCCAACTTCCGACTTCAAATATGGAAGCTATTGCTCTCTTTGGGTGCCTTCTTCAAGCAGAGCTGTCAGTTCCTGTGCGCGAGGAGACACCAGTATTTATGTGGCTGGCCATGACTCACTGGGCAAGACAGCAGGTGTCCAACATATCATACGCTCCGACACAGACGTTCACGAGAACACCTACATCCCTACTCAGGAAGACGTCCAATCATTCAGCATTTCCAGTGGAGTGCCAGAGACCACCCAGTGGGCGGACACTACAACCATATATGGTATAGCTTCAGCTGATGCCGCACATTCACACAATCGCCGTTTGCGCCGGACAGGAAGTTGGAGAAGAGCCGGAGCTGATGGTCACAAAACCGAAGGTTCTTGCTCAAATCTGCCACGGATACCACGGGGAGGCACTTTAAATGACGACGATGTGTTCCACTTGAGTCCGTCAGTGTCACTAGACCCAATCAATATATTTCATACCATCCAAAACAATCGGTTTGAGTTCCATTCTTACTCTCCCTCGTTTTCGAATTGCAATACAGTTGCCAGAATAGTCATACATAATGATAACAGATTTCACAGAACTACACAGAGAGATTATAAATCTCCTTGGACAACTGTACATGGCGATAACATTGCTTCCTTGACTATCACACATAGTGACAACATAGCTCGATGGCCTTGCATGCATCGTCAAAACTGTGTTCCCTGGGCATCCAGAAGTAACTTTAGCCCAGAAAACCACAACATAACCACAGACGATCAGCACATCATCGGTCGGCAAACTAACCAATTCAGCACTGCTGACCACATGATCAACTCAGACTCCAGTTCTGCATTGTCTGACCAAGGGGCTTCGGTCCTCCTCACGCCTGCTGCTCTACCAGATAGTAACACCCAGCCGGAGATCTGCGCTATGTTTGGACATATACACAGAAGCAGGAAGCCTACAGAACGTTTAGGGCACTTGACAACTCTGGTGGGACCCTCAAGGCCAGCTTGGGCTGCACACGACAGTGAAAAGACTCGCCATCCTGTATCCACGACAACAGGACCCGTCAACTCCACTGGGCCAGTTACCCAAGTTGTCACCTGTAACTGCATACACGACGGTTTCAGGACTGCACCTTGGTTGCAGCCAGGTCAGGTAACAGCCGGACCTGTCTGCCTCTGTGGCTCATGTTGGAGGCACACAGTTCAGGTGACAGCCGAAGTCAGCCATTCGATGAGAGAAGAAGATGGCGAGGGACAGACAAGAATAGGCCGTCACGTGATGCTTGTACTGGTCATCCTGCTGTTGGCGGCTGTGGCGGTTGTCTCTGGCATTCTGGCCCTGACTCTGGGGCACACACCAGGTAGGGAATGGAAACGTCTGGCCCTGACTCTGGGGCACACACCAGGTAGGGAATGGAAACGTCTGGCCCTGACTCTGGGGCACACACCAGGTAGGGAATGGAAACGTCTGGCCCTGACTCTGGGGCACACACCAGGTAGGGAATGGAAACGTCTGGCCCTGACTCTGGGGCACACACCAGGTAGGGAATGGAAACGTCTGGCCCTGACTCTGGGGCACACACCAGGTAGGGAATGGAAACGTCTGGCCCTGACTCTGGGGCACACACCAGGTAGGGAATGGAAACGTTAGGGACACACACACACACACACCAGGTAGGGAATGGAAACTTTAGGGACACACACACACCAGGTAGGGAATGGAAACGTTAGGGACACACATACACCAGGTAGGGAATGGAAACGTTAGGGACACACATACACCAGGTAGGGAATGGAAACGTTAGGGACACACATACACCAGGTAGGGAATGGAAACGTTAGGGACACACATACACCAGGTAGGG